>CATIWR010406359.1:0-17937 GCA_949677035.1 Omphalea diandra
TTATATAGCACGCATAACATATGGAGAAGATATCAATAAAATTTTCATTTCTTTATTTTCTTCATGTGGATCAGTTCTTCACATAAGCGCTCTTAAGGTTACCCTATAAAATTAAAATTCTGAATTATTCACCAAAATAGCTCGTCACTGTTTATTTGATGTAAATTTGATGTAAAGTAAAGATGATGAATACTATATAATCTTAACAAGACTTTAATGAATTTCAGTAAACCAATTGAATGGACAAATGAATTTGCCTCGACACTAATACTAGTGGAAAATAATATATTAAAAATATGGATTTTTTTAGTTATGAATTATTGTTGGATAATTCAGCGGGGATAATTGTTGCGAAATATTATTATAGAGTCCAGATTAATTGAATTAAATATTTATGTAATGCGTTCAAAGAATGGAATTTAATAATTAAGGAGATGATTAAGGTGCTTTAGTATGAATTCAGGCTATTTTTTCCTAAATTATTTCATATATAAAAATGAAATAGAAAAGAACAGTGCTAGTTGTTGTTTTAGATAGAGGTGGTAAATAAATCATATAGAGTTAATTTTGGATGGATTCATATTAGATCACTTCGGATTCAAGCTAGATCGAGTTATTTTTATTTTTATTTTTTAAAAATATCATTTTAATTTTCAATAATTTAAATCGCATTACCACATATCGGGTGAAAGTTCAATCAATTCATGTCGATTATGAATCAAGTTGGATCTATTTTAATAGAATCATATTGAATATTTTCATGCAAGTTCCGGATAATTATTTATTAGTTCTAAATTAAAATAATAGCATAACAGTCACATATATAAATAATGTGCAATTTGCAATGTATTAGTTCTAATTATAAATTAAACTAGTGATATAAAAGTTACCATATATATGTAATGAGCAATTTGCAAGTATGAGCACAGTAATTGTGGCCAAAGATGATTTTTTTTGCTTGATTTGAATTTATTAAAAAAAAAATTAGACTTGATTTGATTCAATATTAATATCATCTAATTTGCAGGTTAATCTGAATTGATCTATAATTTTTTAACTTAAATTGTACGTCAATTTAATTGATATAATTTAAATATTTAGAATACTTAAAAATTATGAGTGATCTAACCTGAAATTTAAAAATGATTTAAATTTCTTTTTACACCTTGATTCGATGATCTAACTTGACTTTACTATAATATAAAAAGAACCAATTACAATCCATTTTAAAAAAAAACCTGCAATGTACTCAATCTAATTATCTTGTTTGCCACCTCTCAAGGTAAGGAGCGAGAATGCAATCTATCAATGATTTTATCTCCTCTCCTCTATTGAGAGAAAATATAAATGGAAAAAATGAATATCAAAATTTAATCACTAAGTTATTATCTAATAATAAGAAAATATAATGATAAACAAAAAAATTTGTTCATATAACTGAGAAGGTCAACTGTTTTATTTTTTCACCAAAATAATAACTTAAAGAAAAATAAGTAATGAAATAAAAGGGAAGATGATTGATTTATAGTTATCAAGCCTAGTGGCAACAAAAAAAAAAAATAAATTGTAAGGAACATAAAAAATATTTAAATAATATTTGGTTCAATTTTAATTTAAAATTTATTTACTGTTAATTTAAAAGGGAAGATGATTGATTTCAAATAAAATGAATTTTACATTTAATTTAAATATAAAAATTTAATGAATATTTTGTTTTCATAAAAATATATTAGTTGTAATCAATTTTAAAGATTTAATAAAATAAAACTTTAAATGAATATTTATTCATACTAACCACATGAAATATAAATTAATAAATGAATTCTATAAAATTTATTTATACTAAACACATATTTAATAGCTTTTTACTTTCTTTGTATATTTATAGTCACCAACTTATTTCTACTAATAACCTATAATTGACTAATTGTAGATACATATTTCAATATATTCTCCTATATATCCTATTTAAAAAAAATTGAATTGTTTAGAGATTGTACCAATTGACCCCAAAACTAAAATTATAATACGTGAAATTCAGGTTTTTACACTCTTCTTCAAACTTATATAGATTTTATTAAAGATTGCAGCTATTTACACTTTATTAGAGAATGCAAGAAACTTTAAGAGAAATACAAATAGCTTAAACTTAAAAAAGTTAACTTAAATTGACAAATGATTTTTCAAGGACAAAAAGTTGAGATCAATATTAATTTTTAGATTAATCTAATCACAAAATAAATTTTGTAAAAATGGTTATTTTTTATTTGACTTAAAAATATGACTCGAACTTACATTAAACATAATTAATCCAAATTCAAAATAACAAGAAAATTAGAATGAATCCACTCACTCAAATATAAATCAAAATGATATGATCTGATTCAATATGAAATAATTAGTATTTAATTTATTTTAAATTATTAAAATATATTAGATTTTTATAAAAATAAATTTATTTTAAAGAATTAAAATGGTTGATTCAATTTAATATAAAAATAACAATAGAATTAATAATGTATGTCGATCCAATAACTCAGTTCATCTGCAATTTAAAATCCTTCTAAAAAATATTAGAAAAAAGAAATAATTACTTTAAACCCTTTGATATTTGTTATGTTTGACTAAATTTTTTTTATTTTTTGATATTATACTAAATCATTTCTCAAATTTATTCATTACACTAAAAAAAATTTTCATGTTAAAAAGACTGTTTTTCTATTAATTAAAAATAATCTAATAAAAAATAAATTTTGTATTTAATTGAATTAATTATTCTAAATTTCTTAAAATTTATCATATTTAATTAAATTATTTATTATTTTTTAATATTATACTAAGACATTCATTAAATTTATTTTATTATATTAAAAAGTCATTTCAATATTTATATGAATTTAACTGAAAGATTTTTAGTATAATAAAATAAATATAAAAAATTATTTAATATAATATTAAAAAATAAAAAATAATTTAATTAAATATAATAAATATTAAAAAATTTAAAAAGTAATTAGCTTTCACATTACATGCTCTGCAATTTGACATTTGCGAAAAAAAAGAAAGTCAAAATAGCCGCCATTTGCTGCGTCCAGAAATGGGCTATCGAAGGCCTGGTGGCGTAGGCTTATAACTTGTGCAGGTAACTTGCGCAGCTGGACTCGGGTTGTAATTCCTCCTCGCTAATAATTGATGTATTTCACTTGTTTTTTTTTTTAAAAAAAACAAGCAGAAAAGTGGTTTTCGCGCGCCACCCTCATTTGTTGACAATTCTACAACGTTTTGAAAACTATACGGGGTCTAGTTGAGCAGAATGATAAAATTAAAAATCGGATTAGATTGATTTTATTTGGTCAAAATTAATTTTTAATATTATTTTTAGTTATTATAAATATTTTATATATAATATAATATTTTTTATTTTAAAGTTATTTTAATATTATTTTAAAAATTTTTTTATCTTATTTAAAATAATTAAATTAAATTGATCAAACTAACTAAATTATTGAAATAAAAAATAAATCAACTGATTAATTTATTAATCAATCTAATTTTAAAAACATTGCAATTCATAAGGTAAAATATATACTTTTACGACACTATTTGTGAGCCCATCTGCTGGCTGCTTTCAATGCACAGCGAAATATCCATCAAATATAGTTGATGATTAGTGAAGAACATGAAATGAGGATTACTTTCAAGCAGTTTTTTTTTTTTTTTTTTGTACTTACATCTCTGTATGTAATTTCATACAAAATTACTCCGTCCCTTAATTATTTGTCTTCTTAAGAAAGATAGCCCATCTATCTTTATCTTTTCCTCTCTAGCAATGAAATGTTCAGTTAAAAGTAAAATTAGGATAAGTTCTGGTATGAAATATTTAAAATTTTATTATTACTTGATGATTAAGGCAATATTCAAAAACAAAAAAAAAAAATTTTTGAATATTTATACGGTGGATTATGATTTGTCTCCCAAACGCTAATTCTTGCAAAGTCTTATGTGTTCCATTATAACGGTCTGACTTTTGACTACGCGCCCCATGGAGCATCTAACCGTTGCACTTGTCTTAAAAGAAAAAAAGTTCTTTACATTTTTTTAATCACATTTATGCGTGCGCCGCTATTAAAAAGACATGGCAAATAGATTAAGTTAGGCAGATTAGATTAGGCTACTTCAGCTGCAGATTCTGTCTTTTTCTTCCAGAAAACTTTCAATTGGATAATTACTTTTTTTTTTTCCCAGCAGAAAAATTGGATAAGTAATTCTAATTATACTAAGATAGGTTCAGGTTATCCACCACACCAAGATATGATTGGATAAGTATTCTAATTATACTAAGATAGGTTCAGGTTATCCACCACACCAAGATATGATTAAAAAAAAAATTAACAAATGCCTCACGGTGAGCAAAAACAGGATCAAACTAAAAAAATCGATCGAATCAAATTGGTTCGGTTCCATTTAATTTTTTATAAATCATTTAGGTTCGGTTATAATTTTAAAAATTTTGATTTTCGATTTTCAATTCAATTTTTAGATAAAAAACCAAATTAATTAATAAATCAAATCAATTTGAATCGAACCAAATTTAAAAATACATATAATTTAATTAAAACAAACTAAACCAAACCAAACTTTATAGGTTCAATTATGTTTAGTTTATTGGCACATTAATTGGTTTGGTTAAGTTGATTTTTTTAAAATTTTAGTTCGATTTGGTTTTAAATATAAAAATTTGGTTTATTAATTTTGATAAAAAATTGAATCGAACCAACTGTTTGCTTACCCCTACAAATGCCGCATCAAATTTCAATATATATATATTGAAAATTATCTTCTGTGACTTCATAATAATTTTTAATGTTCATTTTTTAAATTTCATTTTGATTGATCAAACAATAATATTTTCTATCACCATCGTATTTATGTAAAACTTCAAAATGGATGTTTTTATTTAATTTAATTATAATTTGAAATCAAATCAAATATGTCTCAAGAAAATAAGATATTAGATATCAATAAAAATATAAAAATATATTATATAATTGTTCAACAAAAAAAATTGGAGCAAAATAAAAGTTTATCAATGCTAAAACTTTTTAAATTATTTTTTGTGAACAAATTTCTATATTATTAAATTTTCTATATTTTCTTTTGATTAATAAAGAAAACTACATATGTTATCATTAAATTAAAGTTACTTGTCACATCATCCATGAAAATATATATTATTGTTACTTACTAAAAAAAAATATTATGTTGCTAATATAATTACTTGATAAATAACTAATATTGATTTTAAATTAATTGAGATAATAATTAATTATATATACTTATCGATAACCCACCCATTACTTGAGATATAATTTAATATATTATTTAAAATATATTTATAAATATTAGTAAATTGCATATGTACTAAATAAATAAATGATACTCTCTTTATTCCAAAAGGGTTGTCACCATCTATTTTCACATTATTTAAGAAAAAATTATTTAATATTTTGTCAACACATCATTTGTAGTATATTTCTTAATTTATACTTTCAAATATATTTAATGAGAAAATAAATATTTTTCTAATTTAGTAATTAATAAACGTAAATTATAAAATTTATTTATGAATATTTTTTATTTAATGAAAATAAGCATACATTTTGAGACATCCCAAATAGGAATAATGAACAACTTTTTTAGAACAGAGGAAATATATTCTAAGTATGCATATATGCATACTATTTTTTAATCTTATTAATATTGATTGATGAATATATAATCATGACTTGATTACTATTATCTAGAAGAAAGCAATTTGTCATAGCTCTTATTTCACATTTAGACACTTTAGAAATTTATTATGTAATTATATAGATTAATTAATTATATAGATTAATTAAGTAAAAATATAATTGTATTAGGGGTATAATAATAATCTAGGCCAATTTTTTGAACTTTTCTATGTACAATCAAATGCAATAATCATATATTTTAAGAAAAATCTTATGTCTAACCAAACACAATTAAAATCTTAGAATTACTTGTGCACAAATTTACTTTTTCATGAAAGTGATTTTGAATAAAAATATTAAATTTTGACAACCAAATGTTCTCTTCTAGTTTTTAGTTAGGTAATTTTATATATCACATTAATAAATGTTTTAGTCACTTATTTATCAAATAAATAGCTCGATAAATGGCAAACTTTTATATCAAATAAATTCTAAATTTAACACATTAAATTAATTTTAAAATTGAGATTAATTATATATATTGATTGATTTAAGTAAGAATTCAAGATTTAAATAATAATTTTTAGATGAGTTAAAAAAAAAAAAAAAAAAAAAAAAAGAAACTTGAGTGAGGCAAGACTTTAAATTGCCAAATTGTAAGTACTCCTTTGATTATTTATGGAGCTGCTTGGGGTTGACCCCACTTAACACTATTTGGCTCCGCCACCGACTAGCCTCATGACTTTCCCCTCATACAACATCATTTGACCATTTCTATTTCTAACGATCACTTCTAGTCCTCGTCCCTCTCCATTGCTAGGAACCGCAGCATTAGTATTAATCTGATGGGAAATATTACATTGCGTTTGGCACAATGATGCATCATTTAATTATAATTACATATTATGGTGACTGTAATATAAGAAAAATAAAAAAATGGAAAAACAAAGGATAAAAAGGAATGATTACTGATTAAGGTGGTAAATAATAAAATATTAATATTGATCCTTAAATAAAATTTTATTAACAAATAAGTATAAATACAGATTTTAATATCTGAAATAATCTTAAATAAATTTTTTATTAAATAACTTTGAAATATAAATATTAAAATAATAATAAAATGATTAAATAAAAAATAAAATGTAATTAATGCTTACAAAATAATTTATATATATTCATGTAATAATTATTTATTAGAAGATAATAATTAAATAAATATAGTAAAATAAAATATATGTTCATGGGAATTAAGAAATTGGAAAGTAAATCAAATGATAAACGTAGAATAATATTAGTCTAAGAATTTAATAATATTTGGAATAGCAAATTTTACAAATATATATATATAGTACTAAAATAATAATTTTTTATTTTATATTGTGAATATGTAGAATAATATCCTTAGTATCTAATTGTTTTTTTTTGTATTTATTTCATATTCAAAGTATTAAGTTTTTTATTTAATAGAAAAAATATTAAAATTAATAAACTTATTTATTTTTAATTTGATATCATTGATTGAGTATAATTTACATATTTTAAAAATCATAAATAAAAAATATATATAGTTAGAGATAGAAAGTGATGAAATAAAATAAAATAGACTTTATTTTGTAACATTGTATTTAGAGGTGATAATTTTTTATCCAACCCAAAAATCCATCCTAAACTCATCCGAAAGGTGACCCGAACTCAAATTTTATATCATGAAACTCGGAGCATATAATATCATGGTGCGACCACCCAACATACATATATATGAGATATTTTCTCATACATATGTTATCAATATATTCAGTATTTTAATAAATTAATCTTTCTTCTTTATATTTCAAGTATTTTTTTTTTACAGTTTAAGCCTATTTATTATTTATTATTTTATTGATTTTTAGTAATAAATTGATAGAATATTCAACTAGTTTAGTTTAGATTTTCTATTATTATTTAATTTTAAAAGTTTTTTATATAAAAATTAAATACATGGAATCTTAAAAGTTTTTTATATAAAAATTAAATAAGTTAAATTTTTAAAAAGACATGAGCCTAGTAATTTCAAAACATAAGACTGTATAACCAATCATATATTTTATTAAAATATTTACTAAAATATTAAAAATATTTTTTTAAAAATGATATTTATTGAATAACTTTTTATTAAACTAAGATTCACAATGATAAATACCAATTAACTTGCAAGTTAAATAAAAATACTTAGAAATTAACAACATTGTACCTTTAATGAAAAAAACTCATATATCTATTGATCAACACAAAGTACCAACAGTGCAATAAAAAATATATCTTAAATAAAAAATAATTTACCAATCGTATCATATTAATATACTTAGATCACCAGAAAATATAGAAGATCATTATAACTTTTTATTATATAAGTCAAGAAAGAAAATTCAATGTACATACAATACAAAATTAGTATATTTTCTTTAGAATATTAGTATACCTATAAAATAATAATAATGTACCTAAAATAAGAAAATAATATATGCAAAATACAACACCAATATACTTAGGATCACCATGAATGTACTTATATCACCAAAAATATAGAAGATCATTATAACTTTTTATTACATAAGTCAAGATAGAAAACTCAATATATATACAGTATAAAGCCAATATACATTCTCTTGAACATTAATATAACTACAAAATAATAGCAATGTACATAAAATAAGTACAACACTAATGTACTTAAGATCATCAAGAATGTACTTAGATCAATAGAAATGTAGAAGATCATTGTAACTTTTTATTATATAAGTCAAGATAGAAAACCTAAAGTACATATAGTACAAAGTTAGTGTACCTTTTCTAGAATATTAGTGTACCTATAAAATAGTAAAAATGTACCTAAAATAAAAAAAAAAAGTATTTAGAATACAACACCAATGTACTTAGGATCATCAAGAATGTATTTATATCATCCGAAATGTAGAAGAACATTATAACTTTCTATTACTTAAGCCAAAATAGAAAACTCAATATACATATAGTACAAATCTAGTGGACCTTACCTAGAACATTAATGTACTTGCAGAATAATAACAATGTACTTAAAATAAGAAAATAATGTACCTAGAGTACAACATCAAAGTACTTAAGATTGTCATAAATATACTTAAATCACTAGAAATATAGAATATTATTTTAACTTTTAATTATATAAGTCAAAAAAGAAACCTAAAGTACATCTAATATAAAGTCAGTGTATATTTTCTATAGTATTGATGTACCTGTAGAATAAAAATAATGTACCTAAAATAAGAAAATAATATACTTATAGTACAATGCCAATTTACTTAGGATTATAAAAAATGCACTTAGATCACCAAAAATGTAGAAAATCGTTATAACTTTTTATTACATAAGTCAAGATAGAATATCCAATGTATATACAATACAAAGCCAATGTTCCTTTTTTAGAACATTAATGTACCTACAAAATAATAACAATGTATCTAAAATAAGAAAACAATGTACCTAAAGTACAATACCAATATACTTAGGATCAGGTAGAATATTATTACAATTTTTTTATTACAAAAGGTAAGATAGAAAATAAATATACATACAGTACAAAGTCAGTGTATATTCTCTAGAATATTAATATACATTCATATTAAACGTTGTGTACTTGCAATTCCACATTAATGCTCTAGCAGCCAATGGACATATACCTAGATATTCAAAGTTTTTATCAAACAATTTCAAGTACAACATCCATTCTCATATAATTCATTAACAATTTTAGTCTATATCAATTTCATTAAAAATGATATTTATTTAAAAAAAAAACTCATTGCAATATAGCAAATGATAGCAATATTTATTTATAATATTTATTAAAAAAGTTCTCGAACAAAAGTTCCAAGATTTTGAATAAGAAATGAAACTTTTAGAACAAAAAAATTGGAGCTGAAAATTTTAAATCGTTGATTCTATTTCAAAGAACCAACTAGTAGTTATTTTAAAATTACAAATCCTAAATAAAAGTAATTCTATAAAATGAAAAAAAAATGCGTATTGAAGTTAGAACCACGATGCAAAATGGATATGAATCCATAATATAATTTACGCTCGAATCAGCCTGAATCCTGACAAACTTAAAATGATTCAAAAATTTTTGAGTTGGATAAGGTTTGGGTAAGGGTCAATATGCTGGGTTGAGTCAAAACTAACTCAAATGTGTCAACCTATAACCCAACCATATTTGACCCAAATGACAATATAAAACAAAAAAAAGATAATTTTTATTAGTAAATATATGTATAAGGTAGAATAATTAAAATAAAAAAAAGAAAGAAAATTTATTTTAAAAAATATTTAGATTATTTAATTAAATTAAATTTTAATTTTATTTAAAATATAATGATATTTTTATATTTTTATTTAAAATATAAAAATAGTTTTAAAAATTATAATTTAAATATACAAATTAATTTTTAAAAAAAGATTAAGAGGAATTTTTTAAAAAAAAATAAGAGATTGAGAGATTTTATAAATTATAAATTTAGATTTTTATTTTTTTTAACTTTTAAATTTAAATATAAAATTCATCATACACAAGTATATAATAAATTTAAGTAAAATTTAATAATAGTTATATAAGTAAGATATAGTATTTATATTTAAGATAATTAATTTAAATTTTAATTGAACTTAAATTATGTACTTGATGGAAGTTAATTTAATTATCAATAGAGAAATTTAATTTTATATGATACTAAGTTTAATTTTGCAAATTTGAAATATTGTATTATTATTATTATTATTATTATTATTATTATTATTATTATTATATTAATAGGATTACTTTATTATCAGCTTTAAAATCTGGGCTTTTGAATATAATCTTGCCAAAATTTAATATTGTACTTTGTTATATATTTTTGCAAACTTACATTATTAAAAATAAAGTTTTACATAATATTATTATCAATATTTTGTCTTTAGTAAATACAAAAATAGTTGCACATAATATTTTTTGTCTTTAGTGAAGACAAAAATAGTTATACACAATATATTTTCTGATAATCTAATATTATATTAACATTTTTGGATACATCGGTGCGCCAAACGCAAGGTAGTATGATCCTAATCTAACATATCCTTTATGCAGAGGTGTGCATTGAGTCCTTTGAGAGGTGTGGCAACTTGACATTGGTACCCTTTAACTCAGCACGTCGAATTGTATAAAGAGTATCAATTTTTTCCTTACAATGCACAAATGCGTTCCTACCAACTCAAATACTCCAACCAACAACTCAAAAGAATCGATGCTCAAGGACTTATAACCCAAAAACATCCGATCATTAACAATCTAGAAATGCAAATCATCAAACTGACGATCCAGCCTAGACATTAAACAAACTCCTCTACCGCAAAGATAGTATTTTAAAGTGTGAAACTTGTTCCTGGGACACCATAACATTGTTTACAAAATATGTCCAGGTCTACCCCTGTTCATGTTAAAACATCATTACATGGAATGACCTCACGAATTACACTTCATATGAAAAATGGAAAATGTTAGATGATAGTAAGGTGTGACATCTATAATATACTGCAATACATGTTGCGTCTTGCAGCATGCTTGGCATTTACTTTTTTTTTTTTTTTTAAAGAAATCGATAGAATTTGATAGCATATTCATCATTTTTTAATATTTAGTTATATCAAACTCTATAACTATTCTATTTTTTTTTTATAACCATATACAAAATTTAGAATATTAAAACACAGTTTTGATAGTAACAGTGTCAATTGAAAATCATATTTAATTACTCAAAATTCTATATGAGATCATAAAAATTAATAAAATGAATATAAAATTTAATTCAATTAAATAACACTACAATAAATATTGAAATAGTAATGAGGTACTAAGAAAAAATAGACAAAATAAGCACTATAAAAATTTTAAGACTTAACTATGGAAGAGCTATGAAAATTGGTGACGAATATTGAATCTGTCATTGGAATTTGGTGTGAACATGGTACCAAAATTAGTAAAGGATTAATGATAAAAAATTCTGTCATTAATTTTGTCTCTAAAATATAATTTTGAGAATTTTTAAGAAAAAAGTTAGTGACGTATTGACATCAAAATTTTTCATCACTAATATTTATCTCCATAATAAAATTTAAAGAATTATTTTGGAGAAAATTTAGTAATAGATTTTATTTTTATCGTAGAATAATGACAGATTTGTGACAAAAATTTTTATCTTATAATTTTTTGTTTTCAAAATGAAAATTTAAAAATTATTTGAAGGAAAAATTTATTGACAGATTTTATTTTCATTGTTATTTAGTGATGAATTAATGACATAATTTTAGTCATTAATTTTTTCACTTCAACATGAAAATTTAATAATTTTTTAGGTAGAAATTTAGTGAGAGATTTATTTAGTGTTGAAATTTTTCATTACTCATTTTGTTCTCCAAAATAAAAATTTTAAATATTTTTCATTATTTTGCAACATAATTAGGATTTTAACGACAATTGACGAAAATTTTCGTCACAAAATTTTTTCTCCTATTTGTTTCTTCTCATCTTATTTTTCACATTATTTTCTTCAATCTTCCTTCCTTTATTTCCCTACTTTCTTCTTTCTCCAATATTTCCCTTTTTCTTTCTTCCTATTCTCATTCATTGATATCTCAACCTCCTTTGCCAACGTTGTCTCTTCCTCTACTCTTTCACTACTGCTGCTTTCCTCTTCACTGCCACCATATCCTCCCCTTTTCCTCTGTGACCGTATTTTTCTTCTCCTTCTCCACCATTGCATTCTCTATTTTTTTTAATTATCATGTTAATTGAAAATATGCAATTGTTAATGTTTGTTAATTGAAACATGTAATTATTTATGTTTGGTTAATTTAAAACGTGTAATTATTAATTTTATATTTTAAAGTAATTAAATTTTATTTTATTATCTAAAATTTATAATTATTAATATTTAATTTAAAATTTCTATGATTTATTTATTTTAATAATTGTTAATATATTAATATTTGGATTTACATGATTTGATAATATATTGACATTTAAGTTCAAATAAATTAATAATTTATTTTTAAATCAAGTATGATAATCAACTTATTAATATGATGGTTTATTAATTTTAATTTTTAAATTAAATAAATTAATAATAAATAGCTATTTTTATAAAATGTTAAATTTAGCAATGGATTAGTAACCAAAATCTTTTAATTTTTAAAATTTTTAAAAAAGAAGTTAGCGACAAAATTTTCATTGCTAATTTACTGACAAAATAAAATTTTCATTGCTAAAGTATTATGAATGAGCATTATAGCAATAAAATAATTCTATCACTAAACAATTTTAGCGATGGAATATATGATTTCAGCAACGAAAAAATATGTCACTAAATCATTAAATTTTTGTAACGTAAAGAAAATAACAAGTATGCAATCAAATTCTATGTAAAATTTATGAAAAAAAAATATAGAAAATGAATAAAATAGATACACAATTTGATAGGACTAAATACATAAAATAAAGAATATGTGTTCAAATTCTATGCAATTTTTTTTAAAAAAAAAAGAAAAGAGGCCAAATGTGACCTTATTGGTGACGCCACTATTCATAGCGACAGTGATTTTTTTTTTTTGGCCAAAAAGATGGAAGCTTATCATTCCAAGGAAACAAAGCTGATACAACAATAGTAAGCGCCCAATACAGGTTAATGCAATCCTAAAGCCAACTCACTTGAAAAGTAGGGAAGGAGTTGAAAACATCATTATGAAGGGCTTTCTTGGCTAACAAATGAGCTGCCCAATTACAATCCCTATACACAAAGCTAAAAGCTGCAGAAGTAAAGTATGAGGAGTAAACCTCAATATCTGCTAGTGGTGTGGCTATCTCTTATAGAGCTTCAATCAGTTTGTTTGTAGCTTGGATGATTTGCTTGGCATCACTTTCAAAAATGACATTCGTGGTTGCTTTCAGACTAGATAAAACAACTGCTACTCTAAACGCTAGAGCTTCCAAAATAGTGGGATTGAAGATATCTCAGAATCTTTTTGTGTCAATGTAGAGGATAGACCCTGAGTAATCTCTAGCAACAGCACCCATTGCGATAGTGATATCACGTATCAACATCCTTAAAAAATATAACATGAAGAAGTATTCCCAATTTCCAAATGACAGGTCAAAGAGGATCCGCCTTGCCAGATGAAGATAATTAGGATGCCTGAAGGAAATTGTAAGCAATTCAGTACCAAGTTTTAGCAAAATATATACCATCCTTTGCTAAACTCTAGAGTTTCTTATTTGATGGCAACCTATAGCTTATAGGATTAAAAAGGCTGCCACTTCCTACAATAGAAAAGCCTTCTTAATTAGCTTTACCTTTCATGAATGAGTCCACTTATCAATCAACATGCTCACCATGGGAGATGGTACTAACAATTTAGGAGCAAGGGCCTTCATCGGTGAAAGTGTTGAGATCCAGTTATCAGAGCATACATAGTTTGGCCATTCTCTACCCTCTACCATCATCCTTTCTCTAAAATTAACTTCACCCTTGTGATGCGTCTCTACGAGCATGTCTGGTATGTAATGTTTAAAGTTGAATTGTATTCTCCTTGTATTATATTACAAAATGATATACATGTTACATGTAGAGAAGTATAAAACTAAATGATAACTATAAAGTAGTGAGATATCTATCACTATAAGAAATTTAGTGTCTTATTATAAAATAGTTTGTCATGACACATATTAAATTTATCAATATAAAGTCACTAGGTTTGTCAAAACAACCTTATCTTAATACGTATATTGTGACAATTTATATTTTGTCACAATAGTGTGTAGATTTTGGTGACATATATATTTATCACAACAAAAGATTCTTATAATGAGAAAATTCTTTTTATGGCAATAAATTTGTTACAAAATCTATATCCATTTTAAGATAATATGTCTCATCACACCTCTATCTTGTGACTTGACATCATAGCTTTCATATATATTGATTGATACAGTGTAAACCCACTTTGAATCACCTTGATATGGTGCTAACTCACTCGTTAAATACATGAATATACTCTAATACCACTTATAGGATCAAAACGCTTTTTAGCAGTCACTCATTTTGAATTTTTTTATAGTTAGCAGACTTAACTATGGATTTTTGGAGTATGATTGCTTGTATCCTTCTCAAAACTAACTTATTATCATAATGTGGACTTTAAGTTATTTAAATTCATCATATTGTAATCTTTAGAATGCTTATTGACTCCCACATGATCAACAATTATTATTCAAAATAAAATTATAATAAATATCAATAAAATAAAAATATGAAACATTAAGTTATTTTATTCAAATTCAAAATAATTCAACATATTCAATTACAAATTTAGAGATGAAATATAGTATTCAATTTATAATATAAAGTCTAATAAAAATTCAAAACATCACATTCAAATAGTAATAGTGTCAACAAATTTATTCCTAATCAAAGAAAATTAATTAGATATTTAAAAATGTATTAGATATGAATGTATTAGATATGCATATATTACTTAGCATTTTAAGAATATACAAATTTTTATAATAATAAAAAATAATTTTATATGCTTAATTTGTGGTTTAATTTTAATCTTGAATGTTATAAAAAAGAAAATTGATATATCAAAATTTAGCATCATATACATTTATTATGACAAGTTGTTTTCAAATGAAAAAGTATTTATTATGATAAAATAATTTTATAATAATATCTTAATAATTAAATATAGTGAAAAGCATTATTATACCAAAATTATTTCTTCATTATATATAATTTTAGTTTTGTATCAAAAACTTATTGAAAATATTTTTTGCACTAAATTTTTATTTATTTCTATTCTTATATATTGTGACATGTTATTTTTTATCATGAAAAAATAATTTTATACTAATTTATTAACTAACTAAATATAGTGATGAAAGCACAATTATGGAAAAATTATTTTCTCTTCATTTATAATTTTATAGACGTTAAAAAATTGGTGCCATGATTTTATCATAGAATATTGAGACAAAATTTTTTTTATCATTATATTTACTTTAAGTTCATTTATCATTAGTCAAATTTTCATTTATCATTATGAAAACATTCATCAAATTTTTATTTTATCACAAGTTAATCAATTTTAATTTTTTCATGGTAAGACCATATATTGTGATACCATTGATTTCAACACAAAAGTTATCATAATAAGTAAATTTCCTTGTAGTGATATATTTGCTAAATGCACATCTATATCTATTAAATAGATAAATGAAACATTGTTGTAAATAAAAGATTATCCTTATCCTCCCTTTAAGCTGATGGAATGCGAGGTAAATGAAGTTCCAATGGCAACAAATTGACGAGCACCTAAAGGCTTGGTAAAGATGTTTCATGACTAATCTATTGTGGAAATAAATTGAACCTGAATGTTGCCCTTCACAATTTATTCTCTTATAAAGTAGTAGTCGAGCTCAGTATACTTTGTCCTAGCATGAACAATTAGATTGCCTATAAGATAAATATCACCAATATTATCACACCAAAGAATTGCTTTGTTAGGACTTTGAATACCAAGTTCACTTAATAAAGATTGAATCCATAATAGTCCTACTGTTGTATTGGCCACTGCCTTAAACTCAGAGTGTGCTATGGTGGGTTGTTTCTAAGAAATCAAAGAATTGCCCAAGTAAATTGCATATTAATTCATGAATCTCCTATCATTGAGACACCAGTCCTAATCATTATCAAAAAAAGATTGAAGCTAGGTATTTGAATATACCAAAAAGAAAAGATCATAATTCAAAGTATGCTTGAGATAATGAAGCAATGCTTGACAACTTGCCTGTTGGCCTAGGGCACTAAGAAGAGGGGTTGAATTGGTTATTAATTTAAAAATTAAAAAGAGGGTTAATGTGTTTAAGAAGATGAGTAGGAGAAGAAAGAAATTGACACAAGTATTTATAGTGGTTTGGGTGTTAACTAACCCTACGTCCACTCCCAAATTCTTTACAATTGGGTATTTCACTCAACTCAATAGGCATTCCCAAGCTTACACCAAACTTTTACAACTTGGTTTTATGGCTCACACAACAACCTTACACCTTGTGTTTTCTAGGCTCACGCAAAAACCTCTTATAAGTGTTTTCAAGGCTCACACTAAAACCTCTCACAAGTGTTTTCAGGGCTCACATTAAAACCTCTTACAATGGTGTTTATTGCTCACACCAAACAATCAAAAACACATAAATGAGAATTAAAAGATTGAGTAACAAATTAGCAAGAGATTGGTTATAAATAAATGAATTCTCTTTTTATTTCATCTGTTTGATGGAGTATTTATAGCTCATATCCACCAAAGAGACGTCGGACTAAAACTATCAATAAATCTCCAAGATGTGCTAGGTAGATTTAGCATTAAATGCTTGTCAAGTGGAAGTTGCGGTCGCTACAACTATTTTGCAGTTGTGAATTTTCAATTTTTATTGTGGAGCCGAAAATTTGGGCGAAAAACCCTGTCTGTGTCTAACGGCTAGTCCACGTGTTAGCTTTCCATTGGTTGTCCTGAAAAATATAGTCATTGTGTTCTAACCACTATCAAAAGTCACGGTTACGAGATACCTAAGTCTTGGGCACGACTGAGATTGCAAATTCCTCTATTTGATGAGGAAGCTTCAACTCCTTGAGTCGTGGTCGCTATTAAATTTTTGCTCTCGTGATTTTTGATCTTTTAACGGACACCTAGCACGTTGTGGCAGTGACTTTGGTTCCCTCCATTGTCACTATGAAAGTTGCAATCGCGACCATGACGTGACACTCAACGAGAATTCCTCTGTGACTAGGGCTTTGCAATCTTTGGATGGTTCATGACAACGAAATAGCCCATGAATTTCTCTGGCCTATCTTCATCCTTTCTTGTGATTAATTCGCAATCGCGATTTACCATACACACATCACAAATTTGAATGATCTTTACATTGTTGGAGATTTTGAATTCTTTCCTACTTCCAATGAAAAATCTAACTTATAATCTGCAAAACAACACTTAATGAAAGTATTAGAATTGATCAATCTCTATTGTCAAGATCAAAAGAGGTTCATGACTTAGGTTAAATTAACCTAGTCCAACACTTTTTTATTAATACTAAAGGAAA
>CATIWR010406406.1:0-20646 GCA_949677035.1 Omphalea diandra
CTGCCTTAGACTTTGCTCTCTAAGTAAGAGTTAAGGTGCACTTGAATTCTTATACTATTTTTGTTAGCCCTAGTGCACCAAGAAAGGAGGATTGAATTGGTGGTAAATTTGGACATTTGATTTTGGAGGAAGCTTACAAATATGAAAGATTAGAGAAAGAGTAGGAGAAGAATGAACATAAGAGTTTTATAGTGGTTTGGGTATTAACCAACCCTACATTCACTCCCTAATTCACCAATTGGGTGTTTCACTCAATCACTAGTGTTTTACAAGCTCACACTTAACTTAGTGTTTAGGCTCACACAAAACTTTACAAGTGTTTTCCTAAGGTTCACACTCAACCTAGTGTTTTAGGCTCACACCAAATCTTACAAGTGTTTTCCTAAGGTTTACACTCAATCTATACAAGAGTTCTACAACTAGGCTAACTCTCAAACCTAAATAAGAGTTTTCTATACAAGGGCTCACTTTCAAACCCAAACCTAAGGTGTTTAAAGCTCACACCAAACTATATACAAAGAAATAAAAATTTAAAATTGAGATTTAACTTAGCAAGAGTTTTGACATATGTCAATGGTTTTTTCTCTTCATTCAAGTTCATTTAGTGGTATATTTATAGGTAATAATCACCAAAGAGACGTTCCAAAGAAATTACATCCAAATCTCTAAGTTGTGCTAGGGATATCTTACATTAAATGCTCATTACACGAAATTCACAATCGAGACTGAATTCATGATTGCTATTTTTGAATTGTGTCTAATGTCTAGTCCACGTGGTATGAAACCATTGGTCTCTTCAAAAAATAATTGTTAGACCTTTCTAACGAATATTAAAATTCGCGGTCGCTACTTCAAATTCGCGGTCGCTATTTTCCTTTTTAGACTGATTATCACTGTGAAATCGTCTGTCTAACATGAAGATGTTGTTTAACGAATTAGCAGTTACAACTTTTGAATCTTAACAACTCTTTTTTCAAAATTCGTGGTCACTTCGAAATTCGCGGCCGCTAATTTCGAAGGCAAATCTTCAGGCTTTAAGTTTTTTGCTTCTAATCACTTTTATTCAACTACCAATGAGATTCTATCTTAATATCTACAAAAATAACGTTTAAAATTGATATTAGAACCTTTCAATCTATATTGTCAAGATCAAAGAGAGTCTTGACTTAAGTTTGAACAACTTAGTCTAACAATCTCCCTCTTTTTTATTTTGATAATCTAGATTGAATATGCAAAGGATAAATAATCAATTATGCATTCTTCTAAGGGAATGATTGTGAAGTGATTCAAAAACATAAGTATGAAATTGCTTCCCTTAATTTATACTTCCCCTTAGTTATTCTAATAAGATCATTGTCTTAGCTTATTACAAATGTAGTTCAATTTTCTCTCCCCTTTTTGTATGTTCCCTCTTTGTATATTCAGTCAATTATCTCTCTTCCTTTGTCAAGATCAAAAAGAGAGGAAATCAGAGGGAATATGAGAGAGAATAGGGAATATGAGAGGGAAAGTCCACAAACTTGTCAATTGTACAAACCCAAATTAGAATAGCAAACATAAGTAATTTTGCACAATTGATCATAATATGTCACATCAGAAGATAAATGGATGAAACATAAATTCCATGGGAATTTTATATATATAAAAAAAACATAAATGCAAAATGATTCAAACATTTAAAAATGATTGAACACACAAACTAGGGCTAGAAATTTAAGAATTTTCATATATGGCCTTAGTATAAAGTATATGATTTTTTATGATTGATTTAAACATTTGAAATGCAGAAAACCTCAAATGCAAAATGAATTGATTCAACTCATCACACAATCAATCAAATCAAATCAAAGATGTCAACACATAGATATATCAAGCAATAAAACTCCCCCTAAATATATGCATAAATATATCAGGTTAAAAACATAAGGGATAAGAGATACATTACAAGTTTAGTATCTATGATTTGATACCAAATAACCATTTGAAACTTTATCCCTTCTTCATTAACAATCTCCATTCGCCTTTAGATTTTCCATGATGAGAATTTGGTGAAGGAGTCCCTATCCTACAATATCAAACACTTTGCTTTGGTACCCAAACATACTTGGGTCCTTGGGGGTTAATCTTGAAAGGGTCCTCCAATTTGATATGTACATTCCTAATATGACAAAATATATTGATGTGCCTATATCTCATGCAATAATGACATTGGAGCTTAGACTTGTGAGTCTTTCTCCTATGCACAACCATAGTATGAGTAGGGGGACTTCTCATACTTGGGTGGTAAGAGTGTATGCAAATGCATGAGTGATTAAGAGTATAAGAGAATTTTCTTTTGTTTGTGTGATTGAACATGCTTCTTGTTATAAATGTAAGCATAATTTGCTCTTTGAGCTTTGGGGGGCATTTTTTTTACCCTTAGGCATAGGTGGCTTAGTGTTAGGAGCACCACTCTTCCCCATTACCTCAATACTTGAAGTTTAAGGTGTTGATGCTCTAATGAATGTAGTGAGTGAAAAAGTAGATGAAAAGGCTCTATTGAAACCCAAACCATGCCTAACTAAAGGAAGTCTTTGAGATACAATAAGTGTATCTAAAGCTTCCTTCCCCTGGTGAAATTTAGAGATGGAGTTTCTAAGTTCTTTAACTTCATCCTTTAAAGAATCATTTTCCTTTCTCAAGGAGTTAAGAAAGGATAAAGACTGAGAAAGATTCTCTAAAGATTTTTTGAGTTCTTCATTAGAAGTTTTCAACTCACTTAAAATATCATTTAAGGATTTAAATTCATCCTCTAACTCGAAACATTTTTCTTGTAATTTTTCATTTGTGACTTATATTTTTCACATTTCAAAGTGAGAGCTTCTAAAAGCTCATCATATATATCATCAAATGCATCATAATCATCATATAAGTATGAAGAAGTACTTACCTCTTTGGAAGAGTCCTTTTAAGCCATGAAGCAAAAGTTTGCTACTTTATCTTCTTCTTCATCACTTGACTCATCATCCTAAGTAGCCTTAAAGCTCTTCTTCTTTTCCTTGTGATGATAGGAATATGACTTTCTTTGGATTCTTCTTTCTCTTCTCTTTTTCATCAACTCTTTGGTCCTTCTTGATATTTTGGCAAGCTCTTTTTCTTTTTTGTCACTTTCATTTGAGTCACTTGAGCTTGAATAATCTTTTTAAGCTTTGAAGGCTAGAGCTTTCTTCTCCTTTTTGTCTCTTTATCCTCTTGGGTTATTCATCTCTTCATCCTTCTTGAGAGCCATCTCATGACTGAGAAGCTTACTAATGAGGGCATCGGTTGGCACTTTCCCAATCTCTAGATTGGACTTTTAAATACTGCATACTCTTGCACCAAATTTATATAATGAAAGAGATTTAAGGATTTTAATATTTACCTCATAGTTGGTAAGAATCCTTCCAAACTTTTTCATGTTTGAGACAATAGAGATGAGTCTATTTGTCATTTCGGTGATGCTTTCATGGTCTTTCATCATGAAGAACTCCCACTTTGTCACATATATCTCCAACCTACTTGATTTCACAAGAGTTGTACCCTCATGATAGTTTTCTAGTGCTTTCCATATGGCATGTGTAGTTTGGCAATGTTGGATTCTTCCAATTTCTTCTCTTGACATGGAACTTAGGAGAATAGTCATTGCCTTTTTGTTCTTCCCATTTGCCTTGGTTTATGCTTCACTTCATTCTTCTCTAGCAATTGCCACCTCAACTCCTTCAACCATCTTTATCGGAGGCTTCCAATCTTCAAGTACATAATCTCATAAGTTGATAATATCGCTATCAAGATAGATCTCCATTTTATGCTTTCAAAGAGGATTATCATTGCCATCAAAGTGGGGATTAAAGTAAAAGTGTACTCTTTCTTGTGTCATTGATCTTTTCTCACACAATTAAGGCCTGAATTAAGACTTAGCTCTAATACCAATTATTAGCCTAGTGCACTAAGAAGGGGAGATTGAATTGGTGGCAAATTTGAACTTTTGATTTTGGAGGAAGCTTACAAATATGAAAGATTAGAAAAAGAGTAGAAGAATAATGAACACAAAAGTTTTATAGTGGTTCGGGTATTAACCAACCTTACATCCACTCCTCAATTCACCAATTAGGTGTTTCACTCAATCACTAGTGTTTTACAAGCTCACACTCAACTTAGTGTTTAGGCTCACACTAAATCTTACAACTGTTTTTCCAAGGCTCATACTCAACTTAGTATTTTAGGCTCACACCGAACCTTACAAGTGTTTTCCTAAGGCTCACACTCAACCTATACAAGAGTTTTACAACTAGGCTAACTTTCAAACCTAAACAAGAGTTTTCTATACAAAAGCTCACTCTCAAACCCAAACCTAAGGTGTTTAAAGCTCATACCAAACTATATATAAAAAAATAAAAAGTTAAAATTGAGATTTAACTTAGCAAGAGTTTTGGTACATATCAATAGTTTTTTCTCTTCATTTAAGTCCATTTGGTGGTGTATGTATAGGCAATAACCACCAAAGAGATGTTACAAAGAAATTATGTCCAAATCTCTAATTTGTTTTAAGCATATCTTGTATTAAATGTTCATCAGACGAAATTCAGGATCAAGACTAAATTCACAGTCATTGTTTTTGAACTGTATCTAACAGCTAATCGACATGGCATGGAACCATTGGTCTCTTCAAAAACTAGTCGTCGGATCTTTTTAACGGATCTTAAAATTCGCGATTGCTAGTTACTTTTTGGACGTGATTGTTACTGTAAAATCATATGTCTAACATGAAGATGTTGTTTCACAAATTTACAGTGACTACCAAAATTCGCGGTTGCTAATTTCAAAGGCAAATTTTCAGACTTTGAGTTTTTTGCTTCTAATCATTTCTATTCAACTACCAATGGGATTCTATCTTATTATCTGCAAAAATAACACTTAAAATTGATATTATAACCTTTCAATCTATGTTGTCAGGATCAAAAAAGAGTCTTGACTTAGGTTTGAACAACCTAGTCCAACATATGGCCATGTAGTAATGAATTGATAAAGTTTGTCAATGTCATTTTACATAAATTTACTTAGAGATCGAGAAATAATTAAACTATACAAGGATGACATGATCCATGCCTTATGTTTAATTGAGATATAATGTGACAAAAAGATTATAATACTATTTGTAAAATAGGTTAGGTCGAATCATTGACCTTCACATAATTGGGTAGTCATAATGTCTTGCTAGAGGTCATTTATGACAAGTGAGCCCACTATCAATATTATGTGAACCCACAAAGTCACATACATAGAATAGGCCACAAACGAAATTAGGTTTTTACTAATTTCTATTTATAATTAAGATAATTAGCGATATTATCTAAATTATTAGATATCAATTTTGTTTTAAAGGTTAAAACAAAATAAGATATTATTTTAACTATATCTTTAAAATATAGAGTTGACATAAAATATCTTAACAGTTAAGAAATATATGCATGTTTTAGGGTTTTGAAAAACCATACAAAACATTCACATTTAGGAAACTTTTTAGAAAGAAAAAATCCTAATGTTAGCACACTTCGAACTTGGAGAAAGCCTATTCATGTGAATACCTACAGAGGGCGATCATTGTTTGGTGATGTCTAAATCCTACTCCAAACTCGAGTTTGGGTGTTACTGGTGTAAACCCTCTCTCTGCCTTCTAATAAATCTGTTACCTTTCACATGAATTGGTATGATTTGCATCCTTTATTTTTATTTAATTGAATCACATGGATCCTTGGTGGAATTCTATATAGAAAAAGATTTATTTTTTCACTGTGTTTGTTTTACAAATCCTAACACCCTAATACAAAACAAAAATGTAAAGCAAAATGCAGTAAAAAAAAGGTTGTGATTTTTACATTTGGACATAAGGTTGTGATTTTTACATTTGGGCATACCTGTCATTGCCTGATAAAAATGCAATGCAAATTAAGCGTGCCAATTTCAATAATAATTATAGGAAGGAGGATTATAATAGCCATATGAATGCTAAGTGGATAGATAAACATTATCTTGACAGATTTAGATAGAAGCTGACTTGGGTAGTGAGTGGAATACAAGTAGCTATGAAAGAAAATTTTAAGGATGATGCATCAAGACTCAATGCATGGAGGGCAAAGGCTATTACTGTGAAGTTGATTGAGATGATGAGAAACACCAACTTTCAATGTTGCATTACTAAAAACTTAAAATATCAAAGAGCAATCCTAGGTCTGTAGTTGTTTGGATAGGATGAAAGGGTTTTCAAAAGTATGCGTATATGTTTTGTAGCTTTGAGAATTGGATGAAGGGGTTTTCAAAAGTATGTATGTGTGTTTGGCAACTCTAAAAGAGTGTTTCAAATCATATTGGCAATTACTATCAATATATGACACTTTTTTTTAAAGGTATTTTTAGTGTTCAACTATTATCAACATTCAGAATAGATGTTATGACTATATATATCTAGTTGTTTGGGTAGTAGTATAGAGAGAAAATAAAGAGAATTGGATGTGGTTCTTGGAATTGCTTGCAGAGGATTTGGATATTATTAACAGTCATCATTAGACATTCATGAGTGATAGGCAAAAGGTAAATATTTTGACCTATGTGATTTATTTACATTTAGTTGAATTTTAATTATAAGAGTTGATTCATATAATTTTAATTACCGAATCAGGGATTGATTCCTATAATTGAAGAACTTTTCCAACGTGTTGAACATAGGTTTTGTGTAAGACACATTTAAACTAATTTTAGGAAAAGATTTCATAATTTAGGACTAAAAATAGTTTGGAGAGCTATTTAAAGCTATAATGCAAAATTTTGAAAAGGTTATGAAGCAATAGGTAAAGTCAAAACTTGTATATGATTACTTAAACAATATATCTCCCTACCATTAATCTATATCAAATTTCAAAACTAGTCCTAAGTGTAATATGTTATTGAATAATCTTTGTGAGTGTTTTAATAACTTCATTCTAAATGCTAAGAAAAAGGGTTAATTACCTTGAATGAACTTATAAAGACTAATCTAATGAAGATAATTCAATAAAAAAGGGATGCCATGAGAAGATTTGGGAGTGTTTATTATCCAAAGATATACTAAAAACTTGATAAGTTAAAAGAATGTAGTTGGAGGTACACTACTATGTGCTATAAGGGTGATAGATATCAAGTTATTGAAGTTAGAGGGCAGTTTATGGTTGACATTAAATAAAGGACATGTACATGTAGGAGGTAGGACTTAACTGGCATTCCATATAGGCATGCTACTAGTGATATTTGGTATAACAATGATAATCTTGAGAACTATTTACATGATTGTTATAAAGTGTCAACCTTATTAGAATGCTATAGTCATCTGATCAATCCCACAACATCAAATGAATTATGTCTTGAAGCAATAACCCTACCTGTTATGCCACTATTACCTGTTAAGGGAAAAAAAAAAAAAGAATACCAACTACGAGAAGATTAGAAGAAGAAGAGATAAAAGCTCTATTGAAAAAAGGTAAGGTGGGCAAGAAAGGGGTTGTCATGTCATGCTTAATATATGGCATCCACGAGCACAATAAGAGATTCCATAATAACCAACATGTGCAAAAAAGAAGGAAAAAGTTACATGTAAGTTAATCCATTTTCTTCTTCATATTTTAGTTAATTTCATTGTATATATGCTTTATATACTAATTTTTAGTATTGAAATAGACTACACTATATACTACTTTATCCATAGGTGAAAAAAAGGCTTACTCAACATAAAACACCTGTTAAAAGAACTGAGGATATTGAAGCTGATGTTATTATATGGAATAATGAAATCGATGGGAGATCTTTTGAAGTTGACATAATTATAAGGGATGAAGTAATATGGACTAGTGTAACATTTGAAAGACTCTCTCTAATTATACCTTATTCATAGGTCATTTTCCATTCTTTAAAATATTTTTATATATTATGCAAGTGTCATGGTTTACTTCCAATTGCTAAAATGTAATGAAAGCTAAATAATCTAACCCTAAAGGCAACTATACAAAGTATAAATGATGATCCACCCAATATGATCGATATGGATGAACTTATCATGAATTGAAAAACTAAAGATGGACCTTCAATTGCAGATCCAATATCCAATCAAAATAGAAATACTAGAAGTATATATGAGTTACTTGATGAACTTTCAGAATTGAGTCAAATGAAGAAATCTTCCCAGTAGAAGACTTAAAAGCCATGTGACATTGTTGTATATGAGAACGAAGCGATATAAAAGCCAAGAAAATCCTTTATAGTTGTTGGATCTATCAATCAACAACAAAAGAAGACACAATAGCCTAACAAAGTTCATGGAGATATTACACACCATGAAAAGAAGACTGTGATTTCAATTGTGAAACAAACACCAAACAAGCCTAATATAGATGAAGGAAAAAAATGATAAAGAAACCAATTTTAAAGAAGAAACCTTGGCTGCATGTGGGGCAGAAAGGCAATATTGCTATTAGGTTTAAAACCTAATAGGTTAGACATTCATCATGTGATTGTTGATGTCTTTATTTATTATTAAATGTTTTGTAATAAGGGACCATATTATAGTTGGCATTTGGCTTTATATGTTGAGTGCATGATCTTCTTGTAATTTTTGGTTATTTTGCTATAGAGGAATCTAACACTCAACCTTTTTTTATTATCAAAGGCTAAAATATTTTGAATGAAGCATGCTTTTTAATATTAATTGTTCATATTTTAGCATTGCAATATACATTTATATTTTTTCAACTTCTTATATAGTTATTGTAACTTCTATTTTTTTTAACTTCTTTTATAGTTAGTTGTTACAACTTGTATATTGTCAAAGTTGTCGAAATTAACTTTCAAACATATAAGAAATATGAACCTTCTTATTTCACTATATCTGACTACTTTCAACAAATTTAATATGTTATTAGAGGCAAAATTGGCCTTCAAACATGAAATAAATATCATAAATTTTAAACATAAAACAAATAATCTCAAATTTAATCTGTGATTAATTAATAAAAAAATCCAACAACTATAAAGGATTTTCTTGGCTTAATATATAGTTAATCTTAATAAAAAAAAATCCATGAACACAATAAACGTCCATAATTGCTTACTCATAATCAATAGTTAGTAACTTCATTATAAATAAAACTCACCTAACATCCAAAGGTATAGTTAGAAAACTTAATTTCCATTATATTCCAAAAGGAGTCACATTACAACCTAACCATCATATTAACCTACCCATGATACAATTTCTAGAGTAACAAGTCAGTTGTTATAAAAAAAAAAAAAAATCTAAAATTGTAGAAAGACATCATTCCTTTCATGGATGCCATTTGCTTTCTTGTTTTCTTCACCTTAGATTCCATCATGGTCCTTTACCTCTTCAACTCTCTATGCTCTTCACTTTTAGCATTCTAAGATTCAAATCTCTCTAAATTGGAATTGAAGTGCCTTATCTCTTGCAACAACATAATAGTTCTCTTATTGACCCATTTTTGATGTCATTTGAATAAGTCACAATGCATGATTCTCTACATTCATAAAGAACTCAATAAAACCCCTTATTTATCATAACGTCAACACAATGTGAACATATGGAAATAGAAATAAAGCAGTGCCAACTTTTTTATTATTGGGTGTTGATTTCAATGGTCCACATTCTGCAAATTGCACATGTAAAGAAAATTTTTCAAACAAATAGTTAATTTAAAATACAAATCATATGCATACCATCTATTCATGTATACCTACTTATGTATATATAAACAAAATAAACAAATAAAGAAAACAATCAAGTTATATTTTCAAACTAAAAGCCATGCTAAAATGCATCCCAAAGAAAATGAAGCATTAAACAATCTACTTACCTTATGTGAGCATGTCTAAAACCAAGATTTTTAGCAGTTCATGAAACATATAATTTCGAAGGTCTTCTAGTAATAATCCAAAAGCTCATTATTAAGGCTATATTCATCTACATTCATAATGACACTTCTTTCTTTAATGACCTCATCTTTCATCATATGATCAATAAGAGAGAGAAGCAACTGAGACACTAGATTAAGCAGCAAGTTACAACAACAAATGAGAATGCAAATCAAGGAAGAGGTAGTAGGAAAACAGAGAGGAACTTTAACGCTAAGAGAAAGCAACTAACTCAAAAGTAGCAATAATAACGAATTCCTTTAGAGCTATGAGAACAACAAGATAATGTACATTTCTTCAGAGTAATCAAAATTGCAATTGAGATGCAATGGTGAGGTTTGGGACAACATTTTTGAATTAAGGTATAAAATTTAGGAGAGTTGGGGCACATTTGGATTTGGGCATTGATGATTAGGTTGCTGACTTGGACAATTTTGGGTGAGATGGACTTTGGATGGTATGTTATTAGCTAATATGTCATAATTAGGCCAAAAAATGGACTAAAAACCATTGCTTGAAGTGCTAATATGCAGTTCTGGTATTATTTTAATACACTTAGGATTAATGGTACTAAGTGGATACAATGCATATCATTATAGTATCAACTAAGCGATTTACCATATTTTGTATGCTATAAATGTTTTCTTTACTATAATCCCAATATGCATGTTATTCGAATTTCTTAAAATATGATTTTTTTTTATAAATTTATGTTTTATTTCTCATTTATCATGATCATCTTTCTTCATTTTATATTTTGCCATTGTTTACTAAATCTTTTATAGATCCCATACATTTTAAGCCTCTTATAATGTATTTATGATGCACATGTAACACATTAAATTAGGCTTTAATGCCTTTTAGGCCCTTTTAAGTTTATTCCCTAAATGTTAATCCTATTTCAGTAACTGCATTTGCATCTCTCTTACACAATACTTACACCATTAGATAGGTATGGTTTCATCTCTTCTTTATCTTGAATAGCCATCTTGTCTTTTATTCTTATTCTCTCATCTTATATAATAGGCAATGAAATATGAGTATTAGTGATAAGCTATTGAAATATAACTTCTTACACTTGAAAAGAACCAGACTTGGGATGTTATTCCACATCTTCTATCTATAGAGGCCCTTATAAGTAGGTTGGTTTTTTCTATCAAACTTCATTTCAGTGAATCCCTAAACTATTATAAGGCTCAACTGGTGGTTCTTGGCAATAAGCAAATGTATGGGCTATACTATGAGAAAACCTTTGCATTGATATCCAATATAGCCATTATACAAATAGCATTGATATCCAAGATAACCATTACTTCATCTCAATCATAGTCTTTACATTAAATGAATGTCAATAATGCATTCTTACATGGCTATCTAAAAAAAAAAGTTTATGTGAAACTTCACTATGGTATACCTATTTCCCCACCTAATGATGTTTCTAAACTAAAATGCTTTTTGTATGTCTTAAAGTAGGCACTAAAAGCATGGTTTGAAAAGTTTTAACCAGTTCTCTTTAGCTTCTCATTCACTTAGAGTTAGTATGGCTTCTTATTTTTTCTATAAAGATATCTAAAAGCATAGTTATTCTCTTTGTTTGCGTGGATGACATCATTATTACTATTTTTAATATAGCGGATGACATCATTATCACCATTTCCAATTTGGAGGTCATCTTTGTAATTCAAAATTATAGCATTCTACTTTTCACATGAAAGGCCTTAGCTAGCTTAACTACTTCTTAAGATTAGAGGTATATCATCGACCTTAAGGTATTTTCTTAAATAAACATAAGTATATTCTAGATTTGGTTCAATTAGTCAGACTTATAGACACTACTTCTATTGACACCCCTACAGAAAATAATGTGAAATATCAAAGTGACAAAGGGGAGTTTTTTAAGGATCCTAGTTTATATTGAAAATTGATCGGTAGTCTTTTCTATCTAACCATCACCTTACTATACTTCTGTTATGTTATCCACACTGCTTATAAGTTCATGAAAACCTTTCAGAATATCTACCTATTTATAGTTTAATGCATTATTAAATATATCCTTAGCATGCAAAGTCATGGCTTATTTTTCCTTACTAGTTTAGTCTAACTATAAGCCTACAGTCATGCTGATTGGGTCGATTGCCTAGATATTAACAAATCTACTATAGGATGGTGTATTTTTATTCGTGATGCTCTTATCTCTTAGAAATGTAAGAAGTAAAACTTTATCTTTAAATCATTCAATGATGTAATGTAACATCTCTATCCTCATTCATTGACATTCTCGCATGAACATATTCATTTCATAAATGATTTGCAATCCACATGAATATATGCATTGGATAAATGTTTATTTAGATATGTGAATTAGATAAACACGACGATGACACTTAGACCATTGCATTTGGACACTTGGACCATTGCATTTGGGACACTTGAACTTATATGTAATGTTTATATAGTTGCATGACAAATTATCTTATACTGTGTGCATGTTATAACATCAAAAATAATGGTATTTTAGAGTTTGTTTAAAAGTATAAAGAGCATATAGGGATTAGAAGATGGATAAAGGTGATGAAGAAGTGAAGAAGAGGGACTAAAAGAGGAAAAATGAACTTCCAACCATTGGATATGAGACACTATGATTTTGCCTTATTAGAATAAGTTTACAAATTGAATTCTTCATCCTTTAAGAGCATATTAGAAAGGATAAATGTGAGGGGCGGTGAAAGAAAGAGAGAGTTGAGGAAGAAGAAGAAGAAGAATAAGAAAGAGAGAAAGAATAATGAGCTGCCTAGGAAGGAACACTAAGCTTTTCTAGTTTTGTGAAAAGTGGTAAGTTAATTTATCTTTTTTACACATGAAATTTCTCCCTCATAGTATTTTAATCATGCATTAGTATTTGAGGTGAAGCTCATGTATGGAGGTTGTAGAATAAAAAAACAACGTTGATTTATTGGTTTTGTTGTTAGAGCAACTTATTGCACTCATAATTTTATAACTATAAAAGAGGAATTAGGAAAAGTGTAAACCATGAAAGTTGTAGCTTTATGCCCCATCTAAAATCATGTAAAATATTTTTGCTAAATATGGTGTTTATGAAGAGCTATGGCTCCTTCATTAGGGTTGGTTCACAACCAACCAAAATCACCTTAGTCTTTCTATTTTCATATATTTTGATGACCTTATGTGTTGATTAGACAAAGTGCAAAATATGAAATTTGTAGCATTATATCCCCTATAAATTTTTGTGAAGCAATTTTGCTTACTTTATTGTGTGGAAAGAGATATACCTTTTTTTATTATGACTAACCCTAAATCTGATGAAACTTGTTTCATCTCTTAGTTTTGTTTTTCAAGAATTTGATGGCCATATAATGGAAATTTGGTGATGTGCCAAACTTGAAAGTTGTATATTTATGTCTACTCTACATTCTTATAAAATAGTTTTGCCAAATATATCATGGTTAATGACATATTGCCTATTTATTGTGACTGATTCCCAATGTGTTGAAAACCAGCTCATCCTGAGATTGACCATTTATTTTGGTGACCTTATAGACTAAATTTGACAATGTGAAAAAAAAAAGAGAAATGTTCCTATATATGAAATGTATCTTTTGGTAAATCATTTTTGTAATTAGATTTGTACAATTTTAGATATACTTATGATTGTAAGACCTACTCATACTGAGAAGACATTGAAACAGACAGAATTCAAATATTCATCACATTTTCTATGTCTTATACTGATATGAAATTTGACTATGTTGTACCATTATGTGTCTACTTTATTTGAAAAAAAAAAGAAGAATCAATTTATTTGGATAAATATATTTATAATTATTATTGTGAGAGTGCAGCAAGGTCAGGTTGTCGCACAAGAATAATATGCTTCAATACTAGGTCCATTTGCATGGAACATGACCATAGTTGCATACCATGCATGTAAACTCATTTTGATATTTTATAATGATATTTGTATCAAAGGTTAGGATTCCAACACATTAAGGAACCCAAGGAAGAGGTCTAAACCTACCATAAAGGTTAGTCACATTAAAAGGTGAGTAAAAGTCATAATTGGATTCTAATGTGTATGTGTGATGATTTTATAATATGGTTATGTTCTATTACATGTATATGTGATTGAGTTATGACATTTTACATGTGAATGCAAGTCAAGTGAAAAGTATATGATCTTAATGATTACTTGGTGTACCATTGTGAATGAAAACTTGCATATAGAACTAAAAGGATGTTATGATCAACTTATCAAATACTTGCAAATCACTTGGAAAAATGACCAATATGTCCTATTAGCATATGTTATTGATCAAATGATTCACTTGTTCTATGTTGACCAATAAAATCAAATGTCACTTGAATCGCAAGAATTCCCAAGAGTAGTGTTTGTCTTGCAAGGTCATGACAAAATCAATCTATTGCATTTTCACTTGCATAGTCAATTCTTATGCTTGTAATGTATCCTGATGATATTTGAATTGTTGGGTGTGTCGTAAACATTTGATTATTATTTTTATTCATTGAGTCATTACTCACTAAATTGCAATTATGTTTTTTAGATATTGAAGCATAAGGTTTGGATATTTTGGAGCATAAAGTTTCACATAGAGACACATGGAGCTCAGGTCGTCAGTTGAATTTCAACTCTCTCTGTCTCTTTCTCTCTCTCTCTCTCTCTCTCTCTCTCTCTCTCTCTCTCTCTCTCTCTCTCCTTATGTCATGTACATATACCTAGATAGGAATCAGTTTATGGTCACTAGCCTTGAACATTAGTTAACATATATGTACATTAGATACATGTTGGGTTGTGTATGTTTGATGAATCAATCTTTATGCATATATATTTTTGGACATGAATGTCATGATTAGTAAATGAAAATAGTTGTTACATGAAAAGTACCATGCCACGTTTGCTACGAACTTGGAGATCATATCGCTCCATAGTCTCTTCAAAAAACTTAGTTCCTTATAAGTTCAACCTATTACACTACATGCTAACAACACCAGTGTCATCCAAATTACTACCAGCCCTACCTACCATGAATGCTTGAAGAACATAGAGGTTGACTATTTGGGAGAGTTTTGACTACCAGTTTATCACCTTCCCGCATATCTCCACCATTTTATAGATCACATATATTTGTACCAAATCTATGATATGTCAGTGCTATAATTTTCTTATTTGTAAATTAATTCTCAAAAATTTACCAGCATTAATTTAAGGGGAGGTGTATCAAAGGAATTGGCTAGCCATTAAAAGTTAACAATTTATATGTCTTATACAACTTTAACAAATATATTTTATAATTGTAAATCTTTTATTCTTTTCTTAATTAGGATATATTTCCTATGGGCTATCTTTTTATAGATTTTTATATAGTAGTTTAGCTATTTTAAGAGTTAAAGATCAACTTGTATTTTTTATATCTATTGGGAATTCTCGTCTAAGAGAAACACACTTTTTGCTCAAAGCTTTATAAATGTATTACAGTTAAAATTCACTATATATTTACCTAAACTTTTTTATCACAAAGGTTTTGATTCAATTTGTATTGAATAAATTTCAACACAATAAAAGTTTATTTTACAACATTATTATGAGTATTGAATTTTGGATTGCTAGTATATAAGCTTAATGATGAGAACCCTATAAATTTATCCCTAAAAAGGTAAAGAAAATAATGTATAAGAAGGGGTAAAAACTTAGACAAACCTTAAATCAAACCTATCCCTTAAATACTAAACATAAAAGCCCAGTCCTAAAATTTCAAATAATGATCTATATAGTTAACTTAGTTGGTTGTACAACCAATATAAAAGGTCTATATAGACAATATATAGTCTTTACAGACAAGCCATAAAAATTCAAAAACAACAAGTTTCTAAAATAGTGATTAAGAAAGCCTTATTGACTATACAACTAAGTAATCGTCTGTAAAACCTAATTTGCACTAGACTTACATGACTTATTTATTTTATGTGATTTTTTTATTTTGTAATTCAAAACTATAGTTGTTTTTGAGATGAGATAGTACTTTACCATGAAAATAATTATATATTATGTTGTTACTTTGGTGTTCCTTTTTTTTATTACATTTATAATTAAGATTATTTATTTTTGTTAAATATATATTGAATGTTAATGTCAATTGACTAATTGAATTTTAAGGAATTGTTTAATAGTAATATAAAATTTAATTATATTTAAAAATTATAATTTATAAAACTATATATAATATATTATCCATATAAAATTAGTAACTTTTCACTTATTAATGTTGTTTAGGAGCTATTTACGTAGGGGCACATCACATAACAACTAATTAGCAATGTAAATTATAAAATTCTCATGTAACAAATCCCCAGTTCTATTTTCTCATTTTTTTCTCGTTAATAATCTAACAAAATCTATTAAATAATGCAGAAAGCTATAATTGTTCTAAAAAAGGATATTATGCACTATAAATACCTTCAATTAAAAATTGATCATATATCAATTCAATAATATTTAATTTAAAATTATAGATTATGATTATATAACATTAAATTGAAAGTATATTATTTATTCAATAAATAATTATAAATTTTTATTATGGCTATGAATCTATGTATTTTTATAAAGAATCAATGTAGTAAACTAAGATCATGAATCAGTTTAACATACCAGATATAATGATTTTATTATGAAGGTAACCATTAAAGCTCTCTATTATTACTTTTCAAAAGTGTATATTTTATAGTATTTGATTTATGTGTGTGTGTGTGTATATGGATTAAAGTTATTACCAATTTGTTAGACTAAAATGGTTAATCCCAAGTCTTGAATCTCTTTTGATCTTGACAAAGGAGATTGATCAATTCTAATATTTCAATTAAGTGTTATTTTACAGTTTTTTAGTTAGTCTCTAAATTGGAAGTTGGATGGAGTCCATAATCTCTAAAGAAAGCAAAGTGTCTCCTAATTTGCGATTGCGACTTAGATCAAGGCAGGTTGACAAATTGGACAGATGAATTCACATGCCATTTCTCTGCCACGACCAATCCAAAGATGGGAATGCCAAAGTCACAGATGAATCCACAGTATGTGTCATGCCTCAGTCACGATCGCGAATTTCAAAGTAACTCAAGAGGGAATCAAGTCCACAACCACAACATGACAAGTGTTTCAGGTGACCATTGGAAGACAAAAATCGTGATGGCAACTTATGGGTAGTGACCACGAATCCTAAAGAAGAAGATAAACATTTTGACAGGCGAATTCAAGTCCTAAGTCGCGTCCTGTACAAGAAAAATCGTGATCGCTACTTTTGTGAGTAAGTCAAAGGCAACGACTATATTTTTCTGATGAACCAATGAAAAGATGACACGTGGACTAGCCATTAGACACAAATTAGGATTTTCATCATAATTTTTGGCCCCCGTATAGAAAATTAGAAAATCGATACTGCGAAAGAGTAGTAGCGACAGCGAATGAAGCATGACAAATATTTAATGCAAACTCTGTCTAGCATACTTTGGAGATTTGCTACCAGTTTTATTGCAACATCTCTTTGGTGGGTAAAGGCCATAAATACCTTACCAAACAGATATAAATGCAATATAATTCATTAATTTATAACCCAAACTCTTGCAATTTTGCTACTCCATCTTTTCTATTCTTTAAGTGATTATTTGGTGTGAGCATAAACACCATTTGTAAAGGTTGTAGTGTGAATCTGTAAAAACACTAAAGAGAGGTTATTGTGTAAGCCTTGAAAACATAAGTGTAAAGGTTGTTGTGTGAGCCTCAAAAACACAAATGTAAAGATTATTGTGTGAACCTTGAAAACACAAGTATAAAAGTTAGGTGTGAGCTTAGAAACACCATTGGAAGATAGTGGAACATCCAATTGTTGAGAATTGGGGAGTGGACGTAGAGTCAATTATACCCGAACCACTATAAATCTTGTGCCTCTCTTCTACTCATTTTTCTTCTAACTTTCTTATTTTAATTTTTATACACCAATTCAACTCCCTCTTCTTGGTGCCTAGGGCTAACAAGTGTTATCAAAGCTAAAACACTCAAACAAACCTTTATTGGTGAGTAAAAGATGGCACAAGAGGAAATCCACTCACACCTCAAGCCACACTTTGATGGAATAGGCTATACTCATTGGAAGTATAAAATGGAAATCTACCTTGACACAGATGTAGTGGACCTTTGGGATGTGGTTGTCAATAAATAGAAGCCACCCACTAAGGTAGTGGATGGATTGAAGAACTTATCCCAAGGGAAGAATGGGTTGAAGCTCACCGAAGATCAAATGGCAAAAATAAGAGGGCAATGACCATTCTTTTAACCTCTCTCTCCAGAGAAGAGATTAGAAGAGTGCAACATTGTCAAACAGCACATGCCATTTGGAAGACACTTGAGAACTACCATGAAGGCAAAACACTAGTAAAGTCAAGCCAGTTGGAGATGTACGTGACTGAATGAGAGCTATTCATGATGAAGGACAATGAAAGCATCACCAGAATGATGAATAGGCTCCTATCTATTGTCACTAATATGAAGAAACTCGAAAGGACTCTCACAAACTACGAGATAAACACAAAAATCTTCAAAACTCTTTCTTTAGAAAAATTTGGTGCTAGAGTGTGCAGCATTCAAGAGTCCAATCTGGAGATTGGGAAGGTGCCAACAGGCATGTTGATAGGCAAACTATTAACTCATAAGTTGGCCTTACAACAAGATGAGCAAATGAAGAAGCTAAGAGGCCAAGGAGATAAACTAGAAAAAGAAAGAAGAACCCTGGCTCTTAAATATTCAACAAAGGAGAAAAAGGTAGAAATTACCTCAAGTGATGAAAAAAGTGACAAGGAAGAAGAGGAGCTAGCAATGCTCTCAAGAAGGACAAATGAGTTGATCAAAAGAAGAAAAGAAAGAAAAAGTTTCAAAAAGGCAGCTTCTAATATAAGAGAAAAATCCAATGATGTCACTTGCTATGAATGTGGCAAGCAATGCCACATTAAGTATGAGTGTTCCAAATTGAAGAAAAAGAAGAAGAGATGGGACAAGAAGAAGAAGAAGAGCTTTTCAACCACTAGGTATGACAGCTCAAGCGAAGAAGAGGAAGAAGGAGAAGTTGCTAATATTTGTATCATGGCACAAGAAGATTCTACAAATGAGGTAAGTAATTCTTCCCATTCTCATTCTGATTTTAAATTTGATGAGATAGATGAAGAGCTTCTAGAGGCTCTAACCATGAGATGTGATAAATACAAGTCACAAATGAAATCTTACAAAAGAAAATGTCAAAAGTTAGATGATGATTATAAATCCCTCAATGACATTGTAAGATAATTGATAACATCTAATGATGAGGTTGAAAAATCTATAGATAGTCTTTGTACATCATCTTTTTTAATGGATTCATTAATAAAGGAGAATGACTCTCTAAAGGGAGAAGTCATTGAGTTTAGAAGCTTAATCTCCAAGTTGCATAAAGGAAAAGAAGCCTTAGACACATTGATAGTGTCACAAAGACCACCACTAATTAGACATGGTCTAGGCTTCAATAAAGCCTCCTCATCTTCTTAAACCACATTTGTTAGATCTTTAGAACCTCAAACCTCAAACATTGAGGTAATTGGGAAAAAAAGTGCTCTTAGCACTAAGCCTCCTAAGCCTAAGGGCAAAGGAAAGGCTCCCCCAAGCTCAAGAGCCAATACTTAAAGAGCTAACCATGCCTACATGTATAACAAATAGCATGGTCATTCTAATAAGAAATTCTCTATTCCTACTCATCATACATGTATATGCATGCATTCATGTGGTCAAGGTGTGAGAAGGCCTCCTACTCATACTAAGTTTGTGCATAGGAGAAACACTCTCAAGTCTAAACTCTAATGTCATTATTGCATGAGATTTGGACACATTAATATTCATTACTATATTAGGAAGGCTCACTTCAAACTAGAGGAGCCTTCAATTCCTAACCCTCAATGACCCAAGTATGCTTGGGTACCTAAGAAAAGGTAACTCACTTTTGTTGTGTAGGGGAGTGTGGCAGCCACCAAATCAAGCAATTGGCATATGGATAGTGTATATTCAAAGCATATGACTGGAAATAAAAAGCTATTCACTGCATTGAAGGAAAAAGAATGTGGAGATATCATATTTAGTAACAATGCCAAGGGTAAGGTAATTAGCATTGGAACCATTAGTAAGAATGGTTGCTCTTTAATTGATAATGCTCTTTAATTGATAATGCTCTTTTAGTTAGTGGGTTACAACATAATTTGTTAAGTGTAAGTTAATTGTGTGACAAAGGTAACAAAGGCACCTTTGATCCTAGGGAATGTCGAGTCACCACTTTACTAGATGATGAGGTTATTTTCAAAGGTGAAAGGAAAGGCAATACCTACTAAATTGACTTGGACAATTTGGCTAACCAATCTTTTAAGTGTCTTATGTCTTTGAGCAATAAAGCTTATGTTGGCCCTTGGCACCAAGAAGGGGGGTTGAATTGGTGTATACAAATTTAAAAATAAAGAAGAGGGGAAGAATAATGAGAATAATGAACACAAGTGATTTATAGTGGTTCGGGTATTAACCAACCCTACGTCCACTCCCCAATTCACCAATTGGGTATTTCACTCAATCACTAGTGTTTT
>CATIWR010406470.1:0-11028 GCA_949677035.1 Omphalea diandra
TATATATATATATATATATATATATATATATATATATATAATTTCTATATTTATAAATAATAAATAAATAAATATAATTATATAATTATAAATTATAAATATATGATGATAAATTATAAATATAAATAATAAATATAATTATAAATAATAATATCTAATTATAAATATATAATTATATAAGGTAAGGGCTCAATAGCAAATTTAGTAAAAGTTTGAGGGTTTGATATGATCAATTTTGCAAGATTAGTTTAGTTATTTCAAATCCTTACGCGCTTTTAACAGGTTCTGAATTACACGCGTGATGGAGCTGTTAAAAATGTGCAATAGCAAAAAAATTTGAAAGTTTGAGGGTTTAATGTGATTAAAAAAAAAATACGAATGGCTTAATAGCAAAAGTGTTCAGGGCCTACTGATGTATTTTGCCTTCATTCTTTTTATAAAATGTAGGTTGTTTTTTATTAAATGTTTGCTCATTAATAACAAATTATATATTTACTTGTTATCCAAATTTTTAGATAATGATTTTGTGGATTTTAATGTAATTGATGTTATATGATTTTTTGTTTTTCATTCGTAGGTATGAATCATCACTCTATGAATGTGATGTTTGGATGTGGCTTTTTGTTAAATGAGAGACCAATCTGCTGCTATGGTTGTTGCTATTGTTTAAGTTTTTATAATTTCATAGCATATGCATTGTATATGACATATAAGAGAGAGTTTTAAGAAGAATATCAAGTGCTTGAGAAGTAAAAAATGATTTATTAAATTATTCGACTATGTGCTTAAATGTAATGATACAAAGACTAAGTTTCAATTTTATTAGAATAGATATTTGAATTTTTTTTAATTTTTTGAATTTTATGGATGAACATGATTTTGTAAAATTAATAAATGTGTTATTTATCTGTTATTTTTTCATGTTAGAAAGAGAATATCAGTGACAATAATTTTTGGATTCAAAAGCTTTTCGATATTAAAGAGAAATGGTGTCCTGCATCTAATAGAGATTTTTTTTTGGTAGGATTTTATCATCACAAAGAAGTGAGTACGAATTGTTCTGGGTCTATGAGGCTTTTTAAGAATATTGGACTTTGTGATTTCTATAACTATTTTGCTGACGTAGTTTCAGAATTGAGGAGTAAAGAGAATGGAGAGGACATGCATTGTTTGCGAGGTGAACCAGTAATGGCTTTTGTTGGACTAGGATGGTTAATCCTAAGTTTTGGACCTCTTTTGATCTTAACAAAGGAGATTGATCAATCCTAATGTTTCCATTAGGTGTTGTTTTGCAAAATTAAGTTAGACTATCAATTGGAAGTTAGATGAAGTTCATAATCTTCAAGAAGGCAAAGTTCATCCAAATTCGCGGTCAGCAACTTTTAATTCGCGACCGCGACTTAGCTTAAGAACAGGTTGAAACTATGCCAGACTAATTCGCGGGCATCATCGCTGCCGCGACTCATCCAAAGATGGGAGTATCAAAGTCACAAACGAATTCGCGGTCATTGTTGCGTCTCTGTCTCGACCGCGACTTTCATAGTGACTGAAAAGCAAATCAAGTCCACAATCACAACTTGTCAAGTGTTTTAGGTATCCATTAAAGAACAAAATTTGCAATGGCGACATTGTGGGTAGCGAATGCGATTCATAAAGATGAAAATTCTCCTTTAAAATAGAAGAATTTGAGTCTTAGTCGCGCCCTGTACAAGGACTGATCGCGACCACGAAGTTGGTAGGCAATTAGAAAGCAACGACTATATTTTCCTGATGGATTAATGAGGAATTGACATGTGGACTAGCCGTTAGACACAAACGGGGTCTTTCGCCATAATTTTTGGCTCCTGTATGAAAATTGGAATGTCGCAACCGTAAATCTTCAATAGTGACCGCGACTCTCACCTGTCATGCAATTAATGCAAAATTTGCCTAACATGTCTTGAAGATTTAATGAGCTTCATAATTTAACCTCTTTGGTGGGTATAAGTTATAAATACTCCACCAAATAGATGTAAATGCAAGAGAATTCATTAACTTGTAACAAAACTCTTACAAATTTGCTACTCATTCTTTTAATTCTTCTTTATGCTTTAAGTGATTGTTCGATGTAAGCATTAAATACCAATTGTAATAGGTTTTAGTATGAGCCTATAAAAACACTTGAAAGGTTTTAGTGTGAACTTGTGAAAACACTTGAGAGAGGTTTTAGTGTAAGCCTTAGAAAACACTTGTAAGAGAGGTTGTTGTGTGAGCCTTGAAAACACAAAGTGTAAAAGTTAGGTGTGAGCTTAGAAACACCATTTTGAGTGAGTGAAACACCCAATTGCAGAGAATTGGGGAGTGAACGTAGGGTTGATTAATACCTAAACCATTATAAATCCTTGTGTCTCTTTTCTACTCTTTCTTTATCCCTCACTTTAATTTTTATTTAAACACCAATTCTACCTCCCCCCTTCCCTTTCCCTCCCCCCACTCCCCCTTCACCCCCTTCTTAGCGCCTAGGGCCAACAAGTGGTATCAGAGCCTAGTCTTATAAATAAGCCTTAATTGGGTGAGCAAAGATCATGGCACAAGAGGGAATCCACTCACACCTTAACTTCTATTTTGATGGATTCGATTATACTCATTGGAAGTATAGGATGGAGATTTATCTTGATACAGATGTAGTGGACCTTTGGGATGTATTTGTCAAATAATGGAAGCCACCTACTAAAGTAGAGGATGAAATTAAAGAACTAATTCCAAGGGAAGATTAGGTTAAAGCCCATAAGAGGTCAAATGGCAAGAACAAGAAGGCAATGGCTATTCTACTAAGCTCTCTCTATAGGAAAGAGATTGGAAGAGTGCAACATTACCAAACAGCTCATGCCATTAGGAAGACTCTTGAAAACTATCATGAGGGCACAATGCTTGTTAAATCAGGTAGATTAGAGATGTATGTGACAGAATAGAAGCTCTTTATGATGAAAGACAATGAAAGCATCACCGAAATGACGAATAGACTGCTATCATCGTCATAAACATGAAGAAATTTGGAAGGACTCTCACCAACTATAAGGTAAACATAAAAATCCTTAAAACTCTTCCATTATATAAGTTTGGTGCAAGAGTGTGCAACATTCAAGAGTCCAACCTGGAGATTGGAAAGGTTCCTATGGATGTATCGATAGGCAAACTCTTAACTCATGAGTTAGCCTTACAAAAGGATGAGCAAATGCAGAAATTAAGCGGCCAAGGAGAAAAATCAAAAAAAGAAAGAAGAACCTTAGCACTCAAATCCTCAACCAATGAGAAGGAGGTAGAAACAACCTCTAGTGATGAAAAGAGTGACAAAGAAGAAGAAGAGCTAGTAATGCTCTCAAAAAGGACTAAGGAGTTAATTATAAGAAGAAAAGAAAGAAGAAGCTTCAAGAAGACAACTCCTAATCCTAGAGAGAGATCTAATGAAGTCACTTACTATAAGTGTGGCAAGCAAGGCCACATCAAATACTATTGTCCCAAGATAAATAAGAAGAAGAAATGGGACAAGGAGAAGAAGAAGAGTTTCTTAGCCACTTGAGATGATAGTTCAAGTGAAGATGAAAAAGAAGGAGAAGTTTCCAATATTTGCTTCATGGCACAAGAAGACTCTCCAAATGAGGTAAGTACTTCATCTCACTCTCATTCAAATTTTAATGATTTTGATGAGATAGATGAAGAGCTTCTAGATGCTTTTACTATGAGATGTGATAATACAAGTCACAAATGAAATCTTATAAGAAAAAAGGTCTAAAATTAGAGGATGATTATAAATCCCTCAATGATCTTGTAAACGAATTGAGAGCATCAAATGATAAGCTCAAAAAATCTATGAAAAATCTTTTTAAATCATCTTCATGATTAGCTTTATTGAGAAAATGGAATATTCCCTAAAAGGAGAAGTCATTGAGCTTAAAAGCTTAATCTTTAAGTTTTACAAAGGAAAGGTAGCCTTAGACACATAGATTGTGTCTCAAAGGCCACCATTTATTAGACATGTTTTAGTCTTCAATGGAGCCTCCTCATCATCACATACTATATTTGTTAGACCATCAGAAATCCAAACTTCAAGTGTTGAGGTAATTGGGAAGAAAAGTGCTCTTAGCACTAAGCCTCCTAAGCCTAAGGGCAAAAGGAAGGCTCCCCAAAACTCAAGAGTCGATCATGCTTACATGTATAACAAAAAGCATGCTCACACACACAAACACAAACAATTCTCTACTACTTCTCATCACTCATGCATATGCATGCACTCACATAATCGAAGTATGAGAAGGTCTCCTACTCATACTAAGTTTGTGCATAGGAAAAAGACTCACAAATCTAAATTCCAATGTCACTATTGTATGAAAATTGGGCATATTAATATTCATTGTTTTATTAGGAAGGCTTACCTCAAATTAGAGGACCCTTCAACTCCTAACCTCCTAAGACCTAAGTATTCTTAGGTACCTAAGAAAAGGTGACTTAATTTTATTATGTACGAAAGTGAGGCAACCACCAATAATAAAGCAATTGGAATGTGGATAGTGGATGTTCGAAGCATATAGTGAGAAATAGAAAGCTATTCACGGCATTGAAGGAAAAAGAAGGTGAAGATGTGACATTTGGTAACAATACCAAGGGTAAGGTAATTGGCATTGGAACCATTGGTAAAAATGGTTGTTCTTTGATTGATAATGTTTTATTAGTTAATGGCTTACAACATAATTTGTTGCGTGTAAGTCAATTGTGTGACAAAGGTAATAAAGTCACCTTTGATCTTAAAGAATGTCGAGTCACCACATTAGTGGATGATGAGGTTATTTTCAAGGGTGAAAGGAAAGGCAATACCTACTCAATTGACTTTCAATACCTACTCAATTGACTTAGACAACTTGTCTTTGAGTAATGAAGCTTGGTTATGGCATAGAAGGCTTAGACATGCAAGCATGGATCTCCTACAAAGCCTATCTAAAGGAAAGTTAGTGGAAGGTCTTCCCAAGCTAAATTTCACTAAAGACAAGACATATAGTCCTTGCCAAATGGGGAAGCAACATTAAGCCTCCTACAAAGCTAAAAATATTATAAATTCTTCTAGACCTCTTCAACTAATTCATATAGACTTGATAAGACCCACTAGAAATGCTAGCTTAGGTGGAAAATATTATGCACTAGTCCTAGTTGATAATTACTCTAGGTTTACTTGGGTATCCTTTTTAGCTCATAAGAATGATACTTTTGATGATTTCAAAAGTTTTGCAAAAATAATTCAAAATGAAAAGGGCTACTTCATTTCTTCTATTAGAAGTGACCATGGAAAGGAATTTCAAAATGAGTTTTTTGAAACTTGTTGTTTAGAGAATGGAGTTTTTCATAACTTTTTAACTCTTAGAACACCACAACAAAATGGTGTTGTAGAAAGGAAAAATAGAACATTAGTAGAAATGGCTAGAATCATGCTCAATGAGTATCTTTACCGAATTACTTTTGGGCCAAAGCCATTAATACTTCATGTTATATTGCAAATAGAGTTTTTAAAAGACTCATTCTTAATAAAACATCTTATGAGCTATAGAATGATAGAAAACCCAAGATATCATACTTAAGAGTATTTGGGTGCAAGTGCTATATATTGAATACCAAGGATAATCTTGGGAAATTTGATTCCAAGACTAACGAAGGTATATTCTTAGGTTATTCCACCTCTAGCAAGGCTTATAGAGTCTTTAATAAGAGTTCAATGTTAGTTAAAGAGTCTATGAATGTTGTTTTTAAAGAATCTAGTAAACTTGATCTTAGGAAATGTGTTTGTGTTGATGATCTTGTAGGTGACTTTGAAAAGTTAGAATTGGAAGACATTATAAGAAAAGAGGATAAAAACAAGGAAGGAGGTGAATCATCAAAAGTAAATGAGGAGCACAACATCAGCAAGAAGATGAGCCAAGTCAAGATCTACCCAAAGATTGGAGATTCTCCAAATATTACCCCAAGGATTTGATCATTGGTGATATCTCTAAGGGTGTAAGTACTAGATCACAACTTCATCTTTTAGATAATAATCTTGCTTTTGTTTCTCAACTTGAGCCAAAATCAATTGATGAGGCTCCTAATGATGAGAGTTGGGTGCTTGCTATGCAAGAGGAACTCAACCAATTTGAGAGAAATAAGGTATGGAAACTTATCCCAAGGCCTAAAGAAAACTCCATTGTAGGTTGCAAATGGGTGTTTAGGAACAAGTTAGATGAGCAAGGTCTTATCAGAAGGAATAAAGCTAGATTGGTTTCTAAAAGATACAACCAAGAGGAAGGCATAAATTATTATAAGACTTTTGCCCCCGTTACAAGATTAGAGGCCATTAGGATACTCTTAGCTTTTGCATGCCACATGAATTTTAAGCTTTTTCAAATGGATGTAAAAAATCTATTTTTGAATGGAATTATTGAGGAGGAAGTCTATGTTGAAAAACATTCTAGTTTTGAGTCACATTGTTTTCAAAAGCATATTTTTTAAATTGAACAAAGCCTTATATAGATTGAAACAAGCTCCAAAAGCTTGGTATGAAAGGCTTAGTTCATTTCTTTTGAAAAATGATTTTGAAAAAGGAAAGGTGGACACCACACTATTTGTTAAAAAGCACAAGCATGATACACTAATTGTTCAAATTTATGTTGATGATATCATTTTTGGTGCTACTAATGAGTCTCTTTGTGAGGATTTTATTAAGTGTATGACTAAGGAATTCAAAATGAGCATGATAGAAGAGCTTAAGTTCTTTCTCGATCTACATATCAAGCAAACCAAAGAAGGGATCTTCATCAACCAAGCTAAATACACAAGGGAGATACTTAAGAAGTTTGGCATGGATGATTTTAAAGTAGCCAAAACCCCCATGAGTGGCACTGTCAAGCTAGACGAAGATGAATCGAGAAAGACGGTAGATGAAAAGAGATATCGAGGTATGATCATATCTCTACTTTATCTTACTAATTATAAGCCGAATATCATGTTTATTGTATGTATGTGTGCAAGGTTCCAATCCTCTCCTAAAGAGTCTCATTTAAATGTTGTTAAGAGAATTTTTAAGTATTTGCATGGCACAATTCACTTAGGGTTATGGTATCCTAGTGATTCATCCTTTAGTCTCATAGAATATTCAGATGCAGATTATATGGGTAGTTTATTAGATAGAAAAAGCACTTTTAAAACTTGCCAATTTATAAGAGAATGTCTAGTATCTTGGCTTAGCAAAAAGCAAGTGTCGGTTGCCTTATCCACCGCAGAAGCTGAGTACGTTGCTGGAGTTGTTGTTGCACCCAAGTCCTTTAGATGAAACAACAATTGAAGGATTTTGGCAAAGTGATTGATCACATTCCTATTAAATGTGATAACACTAGTGCTATCAATCTTTCTAGGAATCTCATCCAACACTCTAGGAGCAAACACATAAATATCAAACACCATTTCGTTAGAGATCATGTCCAAAAGGGTGATATTGTGTTAGAATTTATTGACACAAATCATCAACTTGCGGATATTTTCACTAAACCTCTCAATGAAGAAAAGTTGAACTTCAATAAAAGAGAATTGGGAATGTTTGATGACAGTTTCATAAAATCAAATATTTGATCTTATATATGATTTCTATGCGTATTGATTGTTATTTGTTGATTAGTGATAATTATATGTTTGATTATTAAATTTAATATGTGATTAATTGAGATGTCTTAATTTTAAATTGCAATTGTGCTTTTTTGTAAATATATTGCATAATTTAAACATCAACATAGTGAAGTGGATCACATGTTTTTTTCAAAACTTAACTTTTCATCCTTATTCTTGCTGACTCATAATTCGCAGTCGTTATCTTCTATTCACGGTTGCAAATTACAAGTCAAAGTTACCCAATTTTCAAACATCAAATCGTGGTCATAAGAATCAAGCTCCACCCAAAATTTTGGTCAAAAATTCAAATTTTTAACCATTGTAGCACGTGTTTTCGAGGAATTTTTGTCTATTACTCACATTTTTTGAAAATCGCAGTCACGATCCTGGAATTCGCGGATGTGAATTTGAGTAACTACCAAGCAATTAAGTGATTTGACTGCCAACCGTTTCCAACTCTTCATAAATCCAATTCTAGCTATTACACACAACTTCAATGGTTATATAAACCCCCTAAATAGTGATTCTCATCACTTTATTCTACTCCAAAACTATTATCCTTCCAAAACTCTTTAAATTCTCAAATTCTTTCCATCTTCTACAATGGCTCCTAAGAAGATTTCAAGAGCAGAAAAGGGCAAGGTTGTGGCTCAGCCATCTGCACCCCCTGCACTCCATCTAATGAATGGCACAATAAAGGAAGAGAAAGAGCGTTACAAGGAAAATTCTTCAAAGATCATCCTCCTCAATAAAATCCATTCTACATTTCTATTGGAGACTCTAGGCATCAATATAGAGATTCGTGCATTCCTTTCAAACTTGGGCTGGCAAGAGTTCATCTTTCGAGATGAACCGAGTTACGAAGAAGTTGTTAGGGAATTCATATGCATGGTTTAACTAAGTCGCAAAGCAGATTCTAGAGCGGGGCAATACAGGTTAGTTTTTCGGGCTTTTGGTGATCCATATTTCATTACCTTTAAACAACTTTTCTCCCTTTTCAACCTTCAAGTCAGAGAAAACATTCCTTTTATTGTCTCCACTCTTGATGTCATATATTCTGACTTCTGATCAAAAATTTCCATTGAAACCAAACATGACCCGAAAACCTCCCTAGCGTAATACAGAAAAACCCTACCTTTTTCGATACTCCATCGTATTATCACCTTTTTTGTAAATGCTAGAGGTGATGGTAATGAGAAAGTATCACAAAAGAACTTGGCATTTCTTTTCTGCCTTGTCAAAAACAAGCCAATCCAAACTGGTTGGTATCTTATGCATCAATTGATCCACATAAGCACCAAACCTAAATGCCAATTCCTTTTGTCTTCATACATAACAGCGATCTATCACTTCGTATGGGCACTTGATGAGGAAAATGAAAAATTCCTCACCAAGAAACTTCTCCCTTCTTAAAACTTTCTTGACCTCACCTACCTCATAAATTCTAAAACTATACACCCAGACACTTATGGTTATACCCTGGGTGCTTTTAGAGCTAAGAAAATGGAATCCTCCTAAGCCTCCAAAAGGAAGAGGCTTATCATTGAAGAAGGAGCCCTACTAGTCCCCCCTCCTCAACTAAAATCCAAATCCAAACTGTCTCTTGCCACCATTAACTAAAAATTGGATAAGAAGATGAGAACGATGACGAGGCAATTCCTATTTCTCTCACATCTTCATAGTGACATGGTGGATTTGCAAGAAAAGTTGGGTGTTCCTCCCTGCCATCTTTCAAACTTTACTGAATTTGAAGATACTTAAGAAGAACAAGGCAATAAAGAAGTTAAGGATGAAGATGAAGCAAAAAGTGACAACAATGAAGAGGAAGAAGAAACTTCTGGAGATGATGATGACTCTTCAACATTCTAAAATAGGAATTCTTTGTACTTTCCTTTTTGTTTTTAAATGAAAAACTTATGATCCTACAATATGTTTATGATCAAATAAGAAATGTTTCTTTGAAATTCCTTGCCTTATGTGATTGATTAAATTTACTTCTATGATTGCATTCTAATTAATTTTGCTCTTTATGAACACTTATCTATTTATTATGCATGTGTTCTTTTCCCTTATGCACCCTCTTTTTGATCTTATCAAAAAGGGAGAGATAGAAACAAGAAAGAATCCAACTCCAAATTGGTTAACTTTCTTCCACAAAGATCGCAGTCACTACCAGCAAGATGTCTTCGTGATTTCTAACTTCCAACAGTCTTATGGGACACTTGTCAGGCTGTGGTTATGGGCTTGCTTCCCTCTCGAATTTCTTTGAAATTCGCAGTCGCGACTCAGCCTAGACTTCTACCGCGAATTCATCTGTGTCAATCTGACTTCTCTCTTTTTAAGGATCGCGGCCGAGAATGACAATGTGATTTCGACTGCTTGATTTTCAGCATGTCTTAACATGAGTCGCGGTCGCGAATCTTAGGTTGCGATCACGATTTACATGTTACTTTGAAATTCATCAACTTCTTAATTTCTTCTTGAGAGATTGATTCAATTCTGCAACAACAACACTTATTTGAAATATTAGTGATGATCAATTTACTTTGTCAAGATCAAAAGAGGTTCTAAACCTAGGATTGATTATCCTAGTTCAACAATCTCCCCCTTTTTTATTTTGACAACTTAGATTGATCCAATGTGAAAAATAAGTGTATATAAATGAAATTGAATCATAATGTATCACACAATTGGTTACTAAAGTTATGCTTTATACTTTACTCCCCCTTAATTAGTTATCTCTTTCAATTTTTCACTTGATTCTTTATTTTGTCTCCCCCTTTGGCAAGATAAAAAAGAACAAATGAAAGAAAGCATAAGACTTAGATATGGAGAGCACAAAAAACAAAGTTTTATATTAAATGAATTGTGACTATAAAGGGTAACCTAACTAAGATAAAATAAAGTACAAACATGAAACCTAAGTGCTAAAAGGTTGGGGAATCACTATCATAATCCGAAGAATCTGCTGCTGTCTGTGGAAGGCCGCCTTCGGCTTCATCACCATCATCCACGCCTTAGTCCTCGTCTTCAGAATCATCGAAGTCCATAAAATCAGAGAGGTGACAAGGTGGAATGCCAAGCTTTTCCTGCAAATCCACCATGTCGTTGTGGAGATGGGAGAGGAAAAGTGATCGTCTCTTCATCATACTCATGATCTTGTCCAATTTGCGATCGATGGAAGGGAGCGACACTTGTTCGGTCGGCTGTGAGGGAGGAGCAGCAGAGGGGGCAGAAGAAGGGACGACTTCGATGTGGAGACGCTTCCTTTTGGAGGCCTGAGAGCTTTCCTGTCGCTGTGCTCCATATGCCCCAAGTAAGTAGGCATAGGAGTCAAGGTGGATCGCTTTGGCGTTGACGAGATAG
>CATIWR010406643.1:0-11523 GCA_949677035.1 Omphalea diandra
ATATATATATATATATATATATATATATATATATATATATATATATATATATATATATATATATATATATATATATATAAGGTTAACTAATTTATAATATTTATACAATATTTTTGCTAGTGTCACATACTTTTCCAAATGATTTTACATTTTAATATTTTATTATCAAATGACGACGACTCAGTGATTTAGAAAATTCAAAAGTATGCGCACATTTGTAATTATAATAAAAACTTATAAACTTTGCAATTGAAATTTATTTTTAATTATAATCTAATTTCAAAATTAAGAGAAAATGAGTGTGCTTATATCTAGTAATTAATTATTTTTTTATAAATTAAGTATAAGTTATATCTTAATTACTATTTAATTAATTAAATATCAATTAATTATAGTATAATAAGCACAGTTCTTTTCTCATAAATTTGTAATTAATCTATAATTCTTATTAAAATTTTAAAATAAATTTCAATTATAAAATTTATAAATTTGAGCTATAATTATAAATTTGCGCATACTTTTAGATTTTTTGAATTGTTATGCCAAATGATAACTTATTTCATCACAAATTTAGTCTCTAATAATTTTAGTATTATCATATTTTTATTTTGATATTATATTTTAATCCCTTAAAATACTTTTGATTCAAACTACCATGGAGCTAAAATAACAAATTTTTTAAAACATAAAAATCACAAATTTTATTTTCGTACAATGATTTTTTTTTAAGGGTGAGATTAAAACTCTAAGGCGCACTCTTGTACGAAAAAATTACTTCAAGTTTAAAATTATGGATCAAACTATATATTAGAATAAATTAGTGGATTTCTTTCTAATTACTCAAGGGGGGGGGGAAAGAAATAATAGGATAGCGCCAATTTGGCAATTTGGTAGTCGTATTGTAATTTTGCTCCAAGTCTAAACTGACATCGTGCCTCTGCTAGCAATGCACTCGCCAGTGGCAAGATTCGCAACTCATCTCCATCGATCTGTTCATATACTCTGACTGTTGACAGAGTAGAAAGCAAAGGGTTCTCTTATGGTTCTAAGGAAACAGATGAGCAAAAAACAAAGCTAAATGAAAGAACCAAGAAGCAAGCAAGGTACTTGGATTTTTTAGCTAAATTTTGAACCATTTGTATTGGATCTGCAGCTATTAGCTAATCCATTCAAGAGAAATTAGGGGGAGGGGTAGGGGGGAAGAAAGACAATTGTGGTTAGAATTTGGAATTCTTTAATGTTGAAATTTCGGCTATGGAACCCAAATCACCTTCAAAACTTAAGCTTGCGATCACGGGTTTTGCTCGGCATAAACGGGTTTTTAGATTATTTATAGGTAGTCTAATGATTTTGCTGTTATTGGGTTCTGTTTATTTTGCATTGAGACCAGGAAAGTTTCGTGCTTTAGTCAAAAGAGATTATGGTTATTATACGGTTGTTGTGGATTGTGGAAGTACTGGAACTCGAGTGAACGTTTATAAGTGGAAAACAAGTTTACGCAACTTGGATTTGCCTATTTTGGAGCATTCTTACCCTGACAATTCGAATGAGAATTTGTTTCCAAGAAGTTCTTGTAAGTATCACTGTTTGCAGTCTGAGCCAGGTTTAGATAAGTTTGTTGGTAATGCTACAGGAGTAAGAGTATCCTTGGAACCATTGATTCTGTTGGTGGAACAGTGGGTACCTGTCGAAAGACATGGAGACACTCCTGTTTTTGTTTTGGCTACTGCAGGACTGAGGAGGTTGGCATTTGAGGATGCTAAGCAGGTTTTGGATGATGTGGAGGATGTTCTGAAGGAACATTCATTTATTCATAGGAGGAGTTGGATAAGGGTCTTGAGCGGGAAAGAAGAAGCATACTATGGCTGGGTGGCGCTGAACTATAAAATGGGGAATTTAGGCAATTCATCACAAGGGCCTACGTTGGGACTTCTAGATCTGGGAGGTTCGTCATTGCAGGTTGTCATGGAAGTACATGATAGAGCAAGTGGTGATCTGAATTTGACAAGAATGAAGACTGGCTTAGTTGAACACGTGATATTAACATACTCACTACCATCATTTGGCTTGAATGAAGCTTTTGATAGGACTGTTGCCTTGCTCAATAAGTTGCAGCGAACTAAAGGAAGTGCTAATGAAAGCTTCGAACTCAGGCATCCATGTCTAGGTTCTAAATTTATGCAAAATTACACTTGCCATGCTTGTGAAAGGTTAAACATCACTTATCAAATGGATTTGAGCAATCAAACACATAAAACTGAGTTTACTTACTTGGTTGGAGACCCAGATTGGGAGCAATGCAAAGGAATTGCAAGGGCTGCCGCTATTAACTCAAGCAGTTTAGAGTGGTCACAGCCAAGATTTGGCAATTGCAAAGAAAGCCCATCTTCTGACAATGGTAAATACAAGTAGTTAAATTTTTTGCTCGAAATGCATCTCTGACACTTAGAAATGTCTGTATATCTGCATATTCTTGTGATTCTGAATATTTTCATGACAGTATTAGGACTCCGTTGTATTTACTATTGAAGATGTCGTGTTGTAGATGTCTATACTACTATTCAGGGAACGAAGGGCAATGTACTTTTGAGTAGTTTTGTATATATATGCTTGATGTTTAGAAGGTCTTGTCTGTAATAAGCTTGATGTTTAGAAGGTCTTGTCTGTAATAAGGCATATATATGCTTGATATTTACCATCCTAGTCTGAATGATATGAACATCTGCGGGATTCTCAATAAATCACTGCCAGCATTAGCTGTGTCATTCACTGTTATGTTTTATACTACAATGAGTATCTGATGATTTAACTCCTGCCTTCCGGTTTATTCTTGTGCAGTTGATAATAATTTGTTTGGAAGTCTAGCATGTTTATGCCTTTTGCACTTTCTTTATTATAGCTTGTTTGTGCCTTTTCACTTTGAATAAAAATGTAAGATTTGCATCTAAAAGTTCTTGTAACTTTAATTTGTGTTCTGCAGGCAGTAATATCCTTAATTTGACCGCTGGCTCCTACCTAACCAGACGCTTTCATGCTTTGTCTGGATTTTTTGCTGTTTATACCATGTTAGATCTGGTCCCTAGGGCAAATTTGAGCAAGATTTGGGAGAAAGGTGAGCAGCTGTGTGCAACATCAAGGGGCGAGCTGAGCAACATTTCTGGAAACCAAAATAATTTTGGACAATACTGTTTCCGGGTTCCTTATATGGCATCGCTTATTCAAGATGCTTTGTGCCTTGGTGATGAAGAAATAATATTTGGTCCTGGGGATCTTTCTTGGACATTAGGAGCTGCACTGATTGAAGGGGAATACCTATGGCTAAGTGTTTCTAATTTAAGCATTTCATCTCTGAAAAGTATGGAGGTCATATATTCTCCCATTTCTGTTTTCCTTTTACTTCTATGTCTTTTATTTATTGTTTACCGTAGTCAAATCAAGCTGCCTATGCTGGGAAAGAAGATTGCTACTGTTGGGCCATCTTTGCCATCTTGCCTTTTTCCAAAACACCGACCAAGCTAATAATGTTTGGTCACAGCGATATTAAATACAGATATTATGAGGTATTGATTGCGGGACCTTTCTTGTATAATGCACAATTAATTCTTTTAGTTTAGACATATCAATGGAAATGGGTTATGCATGTCTTTAGGATCCTGATAGTTATGATTACTTTTGTTGGTTTGATTTGTCTTTCATGAGTGCTCGATAACGCTTGTATGCTATTCTAATGTCGCAACGGTCATTAGTGGGAAATTAATTTTGATGTTCTGCAACCTTATTCTTGATTCTTGTCCAATAAGAACGAAAGAAGCCTGGTCTTCAATTCTCCTTTTCTGTATCATTTACTTCTGAAAATATTTGGCAGTCTTGTCTACAGTGATTATGTCCGAACCAGTGCTCTGGCTGTAATGCAAACCAGCAACCACATGGCATGACTTCTGAGAAGTTCTTATTGCAGAGCATCTTTTATATATATATATATATATATATATATATATATATATAAAAGCAAGTGAAATACTCCCAAAACTTGACGTGTAGTTCATTAAGAGATTGACAAGTGGTATTTTATTAAAAAATATAATTAATATTTAAAACACACATTAATTATTGCAATATTTTATTATAAATATTACATTATTGATAGTTACAACATTCAAAATATCACATTAATGCCAAATAAATTTATTTATAAATTATGTCATAAATTATTATATTTTCTACACTTTAATATTGAATGCGAACACATACTTTATATATATAACTTTCAAAAATATAATTAATAATCACTATTTAAAATTTATTGATAGTTATAATATTCAAAATATCACATCAATGTCAAATAAATTTATTTATAAATTATGTTATAAATTATTTTATTCTTTATACTTTAATATTCTATGTGAACACTTACTCTATATATAATCTCTAAAAATATAATTAATAACACTATTCAAAACTTATTGATAGTTACAATATTTAAAATATCACATTAATACTAAATAAATTCATTTATAAATTATGACATAAGTTATTCTATTATCTATATTTTAATACTTAATGTGAACACGCTGTATATATAGTACAAATTTTATGAAAAAAATTATAATTACCTATCTTTTCTACTTTACCCTTTCTATTTTACAATTCATTTACTTCTTATTTTGGCTTCCATATTCATAATGAATTAAAATTAATTACTTATTTTGTTCTTTATAGGAGATGACTTGCCAAAAAAGGGCAAAAATACTTCTTTATTAAGAATTTAAATTCTGACAAAAATGATTAGAGAATTAAAATGAAGATATTGAGATTGTTAAACATTAGTTTTAAAATCGAAATTTCAATGATCTAAGATAATTCTTCATGGTGAGAAGGTAACAAAACTACATTTTTAACTATAAAAATAAGAAAATTAGCATGATGCTTTTATTTAATATTTAATCTTATTTAATTTTCTTTTTAACTTTAATATAGACAAACTATATTTGTGTCATGCTTAAAAAAATATGGCAACTCAATTTTGAGAATTGTTGCAAAAAGGATAAATTTATTGATGAGAATGTAACAAAACTACATTTTTAACTATAAAAATAGGAAAATTAGTTCTTTTTGATAAGAAAGTAACAAAACTACATTTTTAACTATAAAAATAGAAAAATTAGCATGACATTTTTATTTAATATTTAATATTATTTAATTTTCTTTTTAACTTTAATATAGGCAAACTACATTCATGTCATGCTTAAGAAAAAAAATGTAGCAACTCAATTTTGAGAATTGTTGCAAGAAAGATAAATTTATTCAATTAAACATTTTAGTGTAATACTCAATAAGGAGCATTATCATATTATTGAGAATAACAAATATATCATCATTTTTTTGAAAAAAACAACTACTGAAAAAGTAAGTTGGGATGACATTTCAATTTCAAAACACAATTTGATCTCTTTGATTTTGAAAATCTAAATCAATTGTGCGAAAAAAATTATGTGTACACAGATAATATAAATTAACAATTTTGAAACTTTTATAAAATTTAAAGATGTATGATTTGCTATATGATTCTATAAATCATATATCTTACAAATACTATTAAATTGCTAATTGGAGAAACTGAAGTTCAATAGACTTTCAATGTCCAATGCTAACTTGATTGAGAAATTAGTTGTCGAGTTTTAGGATTTGAGGTCTACTAAACTCAATATGATTTTTAAATTACACTTAATATTAAATTTTTAAAATAATTCTTTTCAATTTATTTATGCAAAGATCAAATAGTTTGAGTTATCATTTGGAAATATTTAATTAAAAAATATCATGAATAGAAAATTTTGTGGAATGAGATAGCAAAAATTATTATATTCACTTCAATCTTGGTGAAAGAATTCAATAGTATGTATTATGATAATATTTATAGTTATATAAATTATTAATTATTCTTACATAATATTTATATCTTACCTAATTTCTTATTTCTAAATTTACATGATATTTTGTTTTTTCTTTTAAGGCGATCTTACCTAATCATTACATTAATATTTTGGCTAAATTTATATAAAAAAATTGTTCTAAGTGATTATATTGAGACAACACCATCAATGTATCATAAAACTATTTGAAGTTAATATGCAAAATTGGATATAATCAATTTATTGTAATTATTTAAACCACCATAAATATATCATAATTAATTTATTTTAATTTTGAAGAACACAGTAAGTGAAACATAAAATTAATTAAAATTGATTTGAAAAATTATTGTGTAATTAATTTTTTGTAGTTTTAGGACCAATCATAAATTAACTTGAACGTATCACTACCTATTCAATATTTATAGAAAAATTCAAAATCATAACTACGTTTTTAAGTATTTGTATAACGATAATTAAGTACATAAATATAGCTAATAAATGCAAAATAAAAAATAACAACAACAACAACAACAATAATAATAATAATAATAATAATAATAATAATAATAATAATAATAATAATAATAATAATAATAATAATAATAATAATAATATACCCTTTAAATTACTAAAATATAAGTCTAACCATTCAAAACATAAAAACTTTCAATATAAAAATATATATAAATCAAAATCTTAACTTCATTAAAAAAAGATATGTTGTAAAAAATATTAATCAAATCAAATAAAAAAAATATGTTTCACAAAACAAAATCATTAAAATAAAGTCCACAAATGACATATACAAAAAATCAAATGATATGCCTACCAGAAAAAAGAAGAAGATATACAAAAAAAAAAAAAACTATTAAATTAGCTAATTAATTAAAAAAACTTATGCACATTATTCCAACGCAACAAAAACACAATATATATAATAAAAAATTGTGAAAAAATAAAAAATAAATATTATGTACCACAAAAAACTAATTACAACTATTTATTTCACCAAACTCATACATCACACTAGCATAAAACTAGTAAATTAGTATGACACATGTTTTGCTTCACAATTCCTTTCAATTGAAATCTGTCACACCCATGGAAAGTTCAAGCGTCATGAGGTTTTAGCTTTACGGCAAAGTGCGAACATGAAAACTTATGAAAATAACTTAAGGGATCTCTGATCTGCTGTAAGGACCTGTGTGCAGTGAGGAGAGAAGGGATGAATATCTGTACTGTTGTTTTCTAAGCGCCTCCCTCATGTAAACAAGAAAAGGGTTTATCTCCCAAATCTAATGCATGCTAGCAAAGATGCTTTTCTGGAAGTAAATGTTTCCTGGTCAAGTCTGATGGATATGCCAAGTCATATCAAGTAATCCTGTAGGCTCACTTTTTATTGAAATGAATCAAATAATTGATGCGGTTACAGACATGTAATAACTAAACTTAATTTTCTTAATAAGATGGGTGTCCTCACGAGCCAGTTGGCCGTTTGATACACATGGAATCGAAATGACATACACAGATGTAAATAATTCCAAGGTATCATTGTCATCTTGAATCTGTAAGACTCGAGGACTAGATACATATATTAGAAGGCAACTGCAGCTCACTGAGACTGCCTAAATCCACAAAACAGTTTTAATTTATTTCCTCGCTTCAGGAAAACTAGTAACATGCAAGCCCAAGGGAAGAGAAGTTTGCACGCTCCTGTTGTGGGAACTGGGGACCCTGAATCTACATCAAATTTTAGAGCTCCAGCATTGCTATCAGAGCAAGTCCACTTCCAGAACCAAAATGTATTATTAATCCCCTTAACGGAAATACATAGGATATCATGTTTCAGATTTTACATAGACACAAGACTTCAATATATATAAACACATAAGGAACTCAATTAACTGCATTTTTATCATTAGTTGTCTTCTTCAGGTGCAAACTACATTTAAACTGTCATACTCATTGATTCAACTATACTTCAGTAAGTTGCTATTTCAATGAATTCACAGCCATCCACACCATTCACGTTGATATCTGCCCATACTTCATTGACACGCCCAATGAAATGGAATGGAGAATCATACTGAGCAATGGAGTAGGCAAATTTACTATCTGCAACAGTTGTGTTGGTCCATGAAGACCTGCTCAAACTCACGGCAAGCTTTTGAGCTTCTTTGATTATATTATCATCATTGGCAAACCCTGAGAACCTCCTCACAGCAACACAATGACTGTCCCATACATAGGGTTTCAGAAACAATTCAGGGAGAGGTACCGGTGGGTCGGCTTGGAATATCACAGGCAAGTAGAATAGAACAGAATAGGCAGATGACCGAAAGGGCCCTGCTCCTGGGACTATGCTAGTGACAACCGGAGCTGTCATTGGAATCCTAGTCCAATTTAGATTGGCGCCTTGAATGAACTGGAACAACCTGAAAGCAAAGCAACAGGATAACATCAAATCAGGATTTCTAGATGAAAAATCAGAATGCATTACATTGTACGCCAGACGGAAAAGTGGAAGAAGAAAGGCTATACCTCCTATTCGTAGAAAGAGCCGACAAGAATAATTTATTTTCAACGTAACAATTCTGTCAATCATACTTCTGGGGAGCAACCATCATGTTTTCAAAGTAACTTTGTTTTGAGTTCTAAAACAACATAATATTTGATAGTTGGTTTGAAGAAGAGGGAGAAAAAGAAATTTGTTCCTGAGAAAGCAAGAGATTCTGAATGCCTCTACAGCATCAAAAAAAGCAAATGTGCTACTATTATACACCGTCTGCTTATTTGTTTTCCGAGAAAGCCTACTTAGTCCAGTGGGAAAAGATAAATTTTTTTACATTTTAGCATGAGAGGAAGACACTGAAAGCATGAGTTATCAAATCACATATCAACTCTGATGCAACAGATGGAAGTGGCTCTCCTCAACCATCCTCAGGCAAAAACGACAGCATAAAAATGGTCCACTGAGAGTCTCTTTATGAAATAGTTAGCAAGACAAAATCACCTATTTTATTAAATCTAATACAGCGAGTGATAATAAACTGATCACTGAATTAAAATGGTAAAACTGAGACCTTAAATTCAGTCACAGAAAAAAGATAAACATGAAAAATAATTTACAACTATGAATGTAGTAAGCTGAGTTTCAACCTAATCATAAGTTAAAAAAACAGCTGAATTTAATCACTGTAGTTTCTTTACCAAATACTCCATAATCAAGAAACAACAAATAAAATCCCAAAAAACCCATTTCTCTAAAGCAAAAAAAAAAAAAAAAAAGAGATCAAATCTTCGGATTTTGAAGTTTTACCTATGAAATCCATCCAAGGTAGCCTTTTCGAAGGAGATTTCACTAACTGGGGCAGCCATCCATGTTGATTCACCGTACAATCTGACCTCGAAATCTGACTCTGAGTGTACTATTTGGTATTGGGGATTCTCGAACGCCTCGCCTCGAACTACAAAACATAGTAAAGCCAATACTGCAATCAAGAGCGTGGGTTTCTCCATTCTTCCTAGTTTTTTTTTGTCAAGAAATCAACTTGATCGGTTTAAGCATCTGGAGTATCCTCTGGCATTTGCTCGGCAAATTTACTGTTTTCTCCTTATCAATGATTCTTACGACCCACAAGTGAGAGAAATTCAAAAGTAGAAATGGACGGGGCAGAATATGACAATTGACATTGTTTGCTTTTGTTAAATAGCTGACAAAAAGGTCGCTAAACATAGAAAACTAATAGACTAGCTATTATTGTAATTTTAGTTAATAATTCATGTGATTATAAATTAATATATTTTTAAATATATTTTAAAAACTAATATATTAAAATTTAAATAAAATATATTATTAAATAAATAGTATTATTCTATTTATTTTAATATATATATATATATATATATTTAAAATAGATAAAATATTAAGTTATTTTTTAATTTTAGATTTTTAATTATTGATTTGTTGTTTTTAATTTTTATTAATAATTATTTTTAATTAAAAATTTATATACAAATTCTAATCATATTTTTGTTAAATTATTAATTGAATGAAATATCAAATAAATAGTTAATTAATAAATAAAAATCACTCATAAAATTTAATTTAAAATCAAATTATGGTTAAACGTTAGTAATATCGGCTTCATAACTCTGTCCCAGGATGCCCAAATGCCCGATCAGATTTAATTCTTCAACTGAACGAGGGACGCAAACCTCTAAAGCCCTTACGACAGGGTTCTCTGTCACAGGCTTTCCGCAGAAGCGGCTAATTAAATATTCAAATCTTTTATTATTGTTTTAAACATTCAACCACTAATTTTTGAAGATGATAATGCAAAAATTGGGAACTTAGATGCCTAATTAGTGGCTCTCACCCACAAACGTCCCTGGGTATTCAGAAATTAAACCATGATGTGACTAATCAGATGAAAACGCCTGTAGACGAATGGTTCGCGGCTGTGTCAGTCGATTGAATTATTTCATCTCACGATAATGACATTGTTGTTATCGTTAACAGTGTGTTTGGCAAAAATATATAGAGAGAAAAGAAAATAAAAAAGAAAAATAAATTTTATTTTCCTCCTTTATTTTCTGTCCTCATATTTGAATAAAAAGAGAAGAAAAGAAAATAAATTTATTTTTCCTTATTTAGATAATCAAATATGGGAGAAAATGAAAAAAAATATATAATATATTTTCAATTATGCTATTTAGTAAATAAAATATTTGAATATATAATTATATTGCATAATAATAAAAAATAATTATTTTATAACGCATCTCCTGTCTGACGGATTCTATTGCCACATTATGCTCTGATGACAACTGGATGGCCAGAACCTCCCCAGTTGCTTTAACAAGGCTACCAAGCACAGCACGTGAATCACCAAGGTTAGCAATGTAAAGAGTACCCCCACAGATCACACCCACCAGGCAAAAAGAACCAACTGCTGCAATTTGAGGCTTCAAAGGCCACTGTTTAGTGACAAGAGAAAGAAATTCGTCTTCAGTTGCTTGGTATGCTTTCCGAATCACATCAACAGACATGCCTTGGTGTTCTGATGTAAATCCTGCAAAATCAATATTTCAAGAGATTTTCAAGAATGAATCAAACCAGTAAATAACAAACACCACTAGATTATGGGGGAAAATATAGCTTCTATTATTCTTTTCAGACATCAATCCATATTCCAAGATGGCAAATGTAACCAAAAACCAGCAAATGAGCTAAAACACACACAAATGTTAAAAAAAAAAAAAAAACCACAAGGTTTTTACTTTCTTACTCCTTAGATGCTGAAATATATGATCATTAATGTAACGTGATGTCTCTGGCCCTCCATGACCATCATATATTCCAACAAAGGTGCCATATGCGCCAGAGTCAAGAGTGCTCAATGAAACAGAATCAATCTGGCTCTGATCCTCAAGTAAATTATTGGCCGGCATAACGGCCATAGACAATTCACCATTCAAGTGCCGCCCAGTGTCTTTGTACCAAAGAAGACCATCTTGCCGGCCTCCTGCATCTGAACCTGCGTGTCCATATCTTTCTGAGGATGACCGACAGCAGGCCCTCAAGAAGTTCATCAACCTTGATAAC
>CATIWR010406664.1:0-14340 GCA_949677035.1 Omphalea diandra
TGAGAATATTTCACTCTGTGATAAACATGTGTGATAGTAATTAATCACACCACATCTGTTGTCCACACTCACTGTTGTCTCTAATATATATATATATATATATATATATATATATATATATATATATATATATATATATTATTCATATTCTTTTCTTCTCTCTCATAGTTTAAAAGTCTTCTTCTTCTCCTCCTCTCTCGATGGTTGCTCATCCAAACATTACCATTGTTGATGAAGACGTTACGAGTGGGTTAATTCTCTAATCCGTAGAACTTTTCTTGTTTCTTTAACTTTAATGGGTTAATGGGTTTGTTCCTCTTTTCTTACTATTTGTTGAATTTTTTGATTTTCTTATTTTTAATCGAGTACCCATATCTTTAGTTATTGTTTCTTTCTATTTTATTCTTTAGTTCTCTAATCTTAAAACTTTTCTTATTTCTATGAATCATCTTTCTTTGTTTTTTGTTCTATGAATCACAACGCTCTGTTTCTTTAGTTCTTTAATTCTTTCAGTTCTTTTTTTAGTTTTTCTTGTTTTCTATTTTTCTTTAGTGGTTGTTCTTATATTTCTTTATGTATTATTGTTTCTATTTTTTCTTGTTTTTAGCGAGTCCACATGAGTGGACTGCGTCTCAATATCACGGTGTAAGAGCTCTTCTATTGCTTTAATCCATGGGGCGAAGTGATCCCAATAGTATTATGTTGAATGGTTATGCCTTCCTGAGCTTTTACACTGCTGCAATTGTTGAGGGGTTCATCTTTCATCGTTATATCTAGTTTTCTCCATATTGGGTGTGTGGTTCTTTTATTCTCGTGTCTTGTGTTTTTAATTATAATTTATAATTATGGTGGATGACATGGGCAGTTCGAAGTGCGGGCGACAAATCTCGTTCCTAAAATTAACCCTATAGCATACCATCCAAACAGACTTGCCCTAGTAGGTATGCCTCAGAAGCAATCCATTAGGACTTCTGTTATATCCTCATTTGAGGAATGAGGGCCAATTTTGTACCACTTTGAAAGAGGCAAGAGGTGTTGGTTATCCATTTTCAAAATCATCAAATTATGGATCAACTTCTTTTTTCCACCCACGTGTACTAAGGATCAAGACTCTTAACTGCATTTTTTTTTTCTTTCAATCTTCTTCTTCTTCTTCTTCTTCAATATTTCAAAAACGCTTGATGATTTTCCTTTTTTAAGGTCCTTATGGAACGAGCTAATCGAAGTACTAGCAAAGCTAGACATTAGGTATTTAATGTGGACAACAATTGATTTTTTTTGTTTAAACAATTTGTTATGGGTTTAGTGTTTTAGTTTTAGGAAAAGTATAATACAATTGTACTAGTTTAATTAGTTGATTTGTAAGGGATGGATCCTGTTGTATAATGTACGTAGACATCTTTAGTTTGCTCCATATTTTAGTCTTTTCCTTTTTCTTTAAACTCTGTTTTTGTTAGTAGATATTTGATATCAATTTGCAATCAACATATTTCATGAACATGAACGAGTATTAAGTTTTAATGGCCATTCATTTGAATAAATTTTAGATTGAAAATAGATTTTGAATAAGTGTTAATGGCAATTTATTTCCATTGCTATTTTATCATATTTTAATTTGTTAAAATCGTTCATTCTTTCTCTCACACTCTTTCTTCTTAATGCATTACTAAGTTGCAAAAAGTTTTGATTAAAAATTTTAAAATTCACTTTGGGAATAAGATTAATGGTGCATAATACATTAAAGGAGTGAGAGTGGCTTAACAATCCAGTTGACATATAAATATGAACAAGAAGCCATTATTGTTCATAAGGCATGTATAAATGCCAAAGAACCACCAAAAACTAACTTAAACATTTAACAATTTTATATATTTATATATATATATATATATATATATATATATATATATATATATAGTTTAATCCCATTCTTGATCGAGTAATATAAAATATTTAGTATCATCTTGATTAAAAAATCAATATGATTCACTTTGAAAATTTTTTATTTAATTAAAAAATCTATAAGTCCTGTGCTTACCGAACTATATAAAGTCATTCATAAATTTATAAACTATATAAAATTATTGAAAAATTATGAATGATTTTCAAAAAAATTATAAAACTCCATATATTGTTAATCACTTTTTATGGGGTTTATATATTCATTAATGACTTTCAAAATTTTTATTTTAAAAAACTTTTATAGACATTATTAGACTTTTATTGATTTTTAATATCTTATATAATGTAATAAATTTATATTTCTTATGCAAATAAAATTTATGGCACTAACTGCAATTAAACACCCAATCAAATAATATATTATAATATTTAATATATTATAATAAAGTTTGATTTTTTGGATTACTATGCTAATACAACTCTCATATTTGATTTTCATGACAAGTAGTGCTAATTTTCTTGGCAGTTTATGTTTTTATAACTATGTTAATAATAGCTTTTTTAGAGTAATTTAAGTCTTATACTTTTTCTATCATCCTTGAAGTTTAAGCCATTACTATTCTTATTTTATTTTTCTATTTTAAGATTGAAATTTTAATTTTTCAAGTTCACAATAGAGAAAAAATAAAAAGAAATACATTAAGAGACATTTTATGATAAATATTATAATATATTACAACAATATATTATTATAATATTAAGAATATTATTACAATTATAATAATATTTATAATTATAATGATATTAACAAAAAAAACAACTCAAAATTTTTAATTTTTACTTCTCATTCAACTTAGTATTCAAAAGTGCAATAAGCCTAGTTCTCTTGAAATATGCAAACTGCCCTAAAAGTTATCCAAGACCTATAAAAGTTTTCGGGAGATATGAATTTTTTTTTTAGATGTTCTATTTAAATTATAATTTAAAAAGTTATTCAAAGTCCATAAAAGTCTATTATTTTAAAAAAAATCAATAACTTTTTGAATACATATAACTTTTATAAGCTTTCTAAGAATTGAATATCTTTGATTTGTATAAACTTTTTAAAAATTTTTAAAAGTTATTATTAAATACATCTAATTTTCATAATTTTTTTAAAAGTTTTTATTGATTGTCCTCTGATTTTTATAGATTTTTTTAAAATTTTAAAATTTTTTATTGAATATTATTGACTTTTAAGAGCATTTAAAGTTATTATTTAATATACAATAATTTTTAAAGTCTATAAACATTTTTAATTTTTCTAATCTAATACACCCACTGAGAACAAGTTTGATTGACTATGGATTGAAATTGGATTAGAATTCTCATTTCATTTTTAAGTTCAGTAACTATGTCAATATTAAATATAGGTAATTATGTCAATATTAAATATGTTGATTGCAAAAAATAAAAAATAAAAAATTTTTAAGTATAGGTAATTATGTCAATATTAAATATAGAGATAATTATTACATTCTTATTAATATTTGGATTCTATTTCTTATGTATTGAAAATATAAAACTTCAAAGTTTCCTATTTTTATTCCATAAATATACCAAATTAAAATATAAGAATCATAAAATATTCATTTTAAGAATAGATTTTATTTTTTATTCTAAAGCTCTATTTATTTTTGAAAAATATTTTTCATCATTTCTTTGTTTAGTGTATTTAAGAAAATTGATTAATAAAAAATATTTTTTAATCAAAGAAAAAATTAAATTATTTTTTTAAAAAATAACTTTTAGATCAAATATATATTCTCTTAATGTTTAACCGTAAATAAATATAATCTTTATATTAATTTTAATAATTTTAAAATATTTAACTTATAAAATTATTTATTTTGATTATTTAAGTCTCTTTAAACGGGGAGAAAATCGCCTCTTCACCGTTTCCTGGACAGCCTCTCTTTTAATCGACACTATATTCAACGGTCTCTCTCTGACGTCTCCATCATCTCTTATATGGTCTCTTCTTCTTATTTCCGTTTCAATCCACTATCCTGTTTTGCCATTATACACTACCGGCCCTCCTCATCATCATTATCTGCTTCTTTGCTCTCTCTCTCTCTCTCTGTGTAGGCCCGAATATAAAGAGGCTGTGATGATGGGAGTTTCAAGAAAATATGACGGTGAGGAAGGGGTTGATTGTGCGGCGGAGTAATTTAGGGGTTGTCAGTGGAAATGGCTGTTGTGTTGTTCCATGGCGACCTCCTGTGTTGCAGCCAAAGTCGATTCGTTCCTTTGCTTGACTGATAGGAGTTGAATTTGAGCCTCATCTGTTCAAACGATACCTCTGACATGCCATCTGGTCGTTCCCGATCAATTACATTCAGAACATCTTCGATTGTCAAGGGTTCAAAGTAGAGACGATTACTTGTATCATAATCAGTAGATACAGTTGGGATTTGATTTCATCATAATTGTCTCATATCCTGCACATTTTGGCAACCTGCATTGCATGAATGTTTGTGTATTTTGTTTTGTCATGTAGGGTGGCGGATGCATATAAGGAAGGCCTTGTCTGCTGCTCAAAATGCTAGTTCTACTGCTGCCAGTGGTAGTGAAGAAAAGAATCAGGGGGATGAGGATGATAAAATTATGGAATGAAATGGAGGAGCGGACATATGCTATGGAGCGGAAGAAGAAACAAGCAAAGAAACCCGATGCAAAACGACGAGCTAAGGTATGTATGATGTTTCCATTAAAGCTTCATCTTTTGCATTTTTCACTTCGGGGTGTCTAAACTAGGTATATTATAACTCCATAGGATCTCAAGTATATTTATTACTCTGTTGAAGTGGCATTTAGTGCTTCCTTTTAATATCTGAATTGGGTATGCTAAGTTTTGCTTGTCAGTTGTGGCTTATGTGCTCAAATGTTTCAGGACAAGGCACGGAAGGCAACAGGAATGCAAATAGATGCAATGGAAGATGGATACTCCGACATTGAATAGTTTTCTCTTTCTTCCATCAAGGTATGCTTTCACAGTTTCTTTTGATATTCATTCCTTTTGTGTGTCACAGGTGGTTTTGGAAGTAAAACATGTCTTGCATCAAAAGAAAAGGTTTCTGGAAAACCATTGATTGAGATTCGTTTTTCCCCCTTTCTCCTTTAATATTCATTTTGGGAATGGACGGCTTGATAATTAGTATTTAACTAGATAGTTTCTCCTTCCCAACAGCGTTAGAGTTGGAACAATGTTTCTAAGTGAATAAGAATAACATGTTGCTTTAATAGGTCGATATCACATGAAGAGTTTGCGGCTATGTCTATATCTAATTGTAGATGTTTTCTTGTTACAGGCTCCTGAATAACAATGCTTTTCATTTTGGTTGTTTGTAATATAAAAATCTCATTCTTGATTATTGTTTTTGAAGTTTGGTTTTAATCTCTTTAAATCTTTGAATGTGATTATTAGGTATCAGAAGGCACAGATGTATGACGATCCCCATGCTGGGGGCACTTTCTGAAATTTTTCAACAATGAGTAGATCACAATTTCTTTCGTGAATTTATCTCAGGGAAAGAAAGATCTCGTAGCTGTTGATTTAGCCGAAAATGATGAGGAGAATGGTCATTTAAGAGAGTAAAAATGATGACACCCTTGAAATCTTAGGAGCATTCACCTAGTGATATAGTTTATGATGAAGAAAGAAGAAGGTTGTTTGAAGAAGAAAAGATCATATAACAGACGATGGAGAGTTAGAGAGAGAAAGTTGAATAGGGATTGAGAGAGAAATAAGAGAGAGCGTGCCATTAAAGAGAGGCAAGTGTAATTGAATCTAAAGACCATTTGGCCCCTATTTAAAAATGGGAGAAGAAGACGTTTTCTCTTCATTTTAAACAGGAAGCCTAAATTACTAAAATAAATAATTTTACAAGGTAAATGTTTCAAAATTAACAAAAGGGCATATTTGTTATACAGGCTAAATATTAAGAGTGAATATATATTTTATCTCTTTGAAAATAAGAAATTATTTTTCAAATTGACATCATTTTTTTAATTTTAACATATTTTTTAAATAAAAAATAAATTAATAAACATATATATGTATTATCACTAATCATTCTTGACTACCGATACTTATTATTAGTCATTGTCGACTAATGGTGATCGCCAACAGTCAGTGGGACACATAAAAAATTTTATTTTTAATGTTTTTTTTCTATATTAAATGATAAATAGTATAAATATAAAATGTTTATGATTTAAATTTTTTTTATAATCTAATAAATTAAAAGAAAATGAATATTTTTATATTATATTCCAAATACTATAAAATATGTTCTTTAGAAAATATTTTCCTCAAAAAATATTTTAATAGAAATGCTTTTCGTAAATAAGTTATTTTTTGTAAACAAACAAAACTGAATGTAACCAAACATGACCTAGGTGTCAACTCTAACAAATTGTATGTGGATCTCTGGCAGGATTAGGAACCAAATTTTCATTTTTTATGCTTTCCTAAATTGTTCATGCTCCAAAGTGATCCATTTATTCCCAATGTCACAAGAAAACAATTTTTCTGGTTAGTATGTGTTTAGTAATAAATTCAGAAGTAGTTCTTGGTTTGGAGGTCTTCATATAGGATTCAGTTCCCACCAAATGATTCAGTCATTTGCAGGTCAGTTTAAATGATAGAGGGGCCAACTCAGGAGCTACTTATACAGGAGACTTTCATATCCTGTGTTTGTGCTAGGTTTATTCGTCTTTCATGATGATCAGTCTTCTAGAAATACCTAAAGGTTTGTTTTTGAGTGAATTGATTTTGGATTATGCATTTTCTGAAGAACTTGAAATGGTCTTCTAGTGCTTTGCAATTGTGCCAGTGTTAGATGGTGATCATTTACCTCTTTATGGCCTGTCTGTATGCAAGAGCTTCTTATGATTAAACAATCCAATCTCTGGTCTGAATTCGGCATATGTTGATTCTAGGGGATTCATATTGGTGATGCTAGTTAAATCTTTAGAAATCAGAGTTGTATGTGGCAGCATGACAATCAACCACTTGCTGTGAAATCAACAGAAAATTATCTTCTAGTGCTTTGAGAGTTTTGTGATGTGTGATAGGTATAATTTCTCTTTCAATGGCTTGAATGAGTGTTTCTAGATCAAAATTCCAACTCCAGTCTTTGGTTTGCATTATGCATATATTTAAGATTTGGGGATTATATATGTGACTGATTGTCTTAGAGCTCTTTCTACTATATTCACCAGGCTTTTTCATCACTGGAAATGAGAGGAGGTATATACGGCAACTCTGCTGGTATTGCTAGCTGTCTTTATCATACCTCAGAAGAAGGATGTATCTTAGTTTGCTCCGAAAGCAGCGAAATGGTTGCCTGTTGTGAATACCATGTGCTTATGTAGACGAAAATGTTCGTGTTAGCTGGACAGAGCAGGGACAATTGCTACTGTGGCAAAAAACGGTAGCCTCTGATGTTTCCCATAGATGAGGCATGAGGTGGTGAACAAAGGACTATGTTTCTGTACTTGAGAAGTTTGTTGTTGCTGAGTTTGCCCCAAGAAAAGGGATGCTATCTGTCATGAAAAGGGAGGGAAAATTGATGACTTAGTGGTTGCCTAAGTAGTAAGATGATCACATCTACCCAGTGGTAGCAAATGCATGTTGTAGAGATTGAGGCAGTGGCTCGAATCTGAGAAGAATATGAAGGATTCAAAATCACTAAGGTGGGAATATTTCAAACCACATTCATGCTGAAAGATCTTGTTTCCTTTCTAAATGATAAGAGATTCATATTGATTGCTAGAGATACGGTTCAATGTTGAAGACTTCAACACTGTCAGGAGTATGGTTTGCTATCTATACTTCTAACTCGTAATCATGTATGTTAGCATGGAAAAGGAAATTAACTATAGTACTAGCAGTTCCTGCTTTGTAAATATCTCTTTCAAGAAACTAACGGCATGCTAAACTAGGAAACTGATGCTTGCCAAATATGAAGATAATGTGACCACAGCAAGAGCATCAATTTTATTTCCTCTCAAAACCTCCCAAAACGATGGAATGAAAAATGAAGATCTCCATAAAGTCTGCTGACAAAAAGATAATGATTCAGTCTAGAAATTGATGACGACTACAAATTGAGCTCGGGAACACTTGGAACCTGGGCTAAATGATCAACATGCTATCTCCCACTACCATCACAGATGCTTATAACAAATAGCAACCTGATTTGATGAAGTTTATGTACAAACCATCAAACTAGAATCACAGCTGAAGTCAAAGAGTGAAGTTTGAGTTTTGATCTGGCGGAAAAATGATACCAGTTACAACATTTATTTCCCAGGTGCCAGCTTGAGCAATCTAATATCATCATCAGAACAAAAAACATAAATGATTATAGGGAGAGTGAATCAGATCCTTGCACCCAGCAACGTCATCAAGAAATCTTTGTAAAATCCTGAAGTGTCATCAATAACTGCACCATCAAGGTTAGTTTTGAAGAAGTTGAAATACTCCCCTCTTATTTTCATCATGTCTATTTCAGCTCGGGTGACAATGGCTCGAGTTAGAGAATCTTCATCAGTTCCAAGCCCAATGACAGAAGCTCCAATGACCTGACAACAGTATAAACACTACCAATAAGAAGTAGAAGAAGATTGCAAAATAAATGGCTCATTTTGGAAAATGGTCAGTTTTGACACTCGGGGATATATCTGCTTTGACTTCGTTATGATAAATCAAGAAACAGCATCCTACTGAAGATTTAGAAAATGAATTAGAAGGCAATGCATTTTGAATATTTCTTGATAAACAATAAAGAAAGAAAATAGTCAGTAAAATATATTGACCTTGAAGAAGAGGACTATTAACAATCACCTTAGCAAAGTGTTTCTCTGGGGACTCTATGCACAAAATCACCACCCTCAACAAAGACTCCAAATCACCATTTCCACAACTTTTTATGTCCTGCAAAAGAAAATTGTCCAACAATTAGAAAATTTTTAAGAAAATAAGGTTTCTAAACTAGCTAAAATGCATTAACTGAACCTGGTCAATAGGAATTCCAAAGTTTTGCTGGTAGCACTTGAAAGTTGCTCTGAGCTGATACACATTCCTGATGCTGAGAACATACACTATATCATCATGATCTAGTTGCTTTCTTTTGATGGCTTCATGCAACTTAGCTGCCTCCGAGTTTGCTATATTCATATCCACCAGCTCTTTATCATACCTATAAGAGCTTACCAAGCCCACCAGAAGCTGTGCAATGCAAACACTGGCATCACTTAGATATTATAAACTTCTAAGAACCTAATAAGTTAAAGATATTTGAATAGTAAAAATTTTTCATATTAAAATCTTTTGTTGCCTGTATAGAAGAGAGATAACCTTACCTTTCTTAGGCGCAAAGGGACTGCAGACGTGATGCCTTCTTCAAGGGAGCAATCAAAAAGAGAACAGTAGGCCTGCCTTACTGACTGCAGATGTTGAGGAGAATTTGCACATGCTATCTCAACTATCACTTGCAGCTCTTTTGTGCCTTTTCTCCTTGCTTTCAATACATCATGTGCCAGTTTTGCATCCCTTTCCGGCGGATCATATGTCCACAAAATTTCTGCTTTCTGTAAGGCATTCAAATTTTTAAGTTTTGAGCTATATATGAATATACTGATTTACATGAATGAAATCTTTATATCAACATATGAAATATCCAATGAAATGAAACCTTAGTTAACACAAACTAAGCTTTAATAAAACTGGGGTGTGATTCCCAGCCTTAGGAACCATTTCCTGGAATAAGCCAGATGAGTTTTTCTGCTAGTTTTTGAATCACCTCTGCTCTTGAAAGAGAAATCAAACAAATCCCAGGATTTGTTGGACATACTAACAGCCTTTTTGCTAAGTGCATTATATTTTCAGAGTGTTGGACTTAATGGAATTACACACCAAGCAATAGGCAAACATCTTTTCCCTTGACGTATAAAAAACAAAATTTTGCGCAAACAATGTACATCCCTTATCAGTTATTTCAATTCAGTACCGCTGAAATCTCTCAAATTTTTACCTAAACCATTCTTCAGTTACCAGTTTGCTACAAACCGATTTATCACATTCTATACAGGCAATTAACTAAGTTAACATAGTTAAAGAGTATTCACCATATTTACCATTAGAAAATAAAATTTCATGAATTAGCCGTACTCTAAAATCACCAGACAGCTCAGACTGGAGACGATCAATGAGAGATTCGTTGTAAAGCTGCTGATAAGTGTCTCTAATTTGCTTCCTTTGACTTGTATTTCTGTGTCCTAATATCCCTATAATCGCCTTCTCATCTGTCCCAAATCCTATAATCAATCATCCAAAAACAACAACAAAACATTTACTTAGTAAGAAAACATTCAATCAACTTATGGCCTATTAACTAAAATAAGATTTTCTATCATATCAAAGGAAGTTGTGGACAAAAGAATGTTAAATGAAAAAAGAAATCAAGAAATTCAAATAACCCAGGATGAGAAATGAGGGAAAGATCATATAATACATTCATATCGATGAAAATGCGCACACACATTTATTAGAATACGATAATTTTAAAAAAAAAAAAAGAAAAAGAAAAGAGCAGACCTTGAACAGCATTTCTGAGACTTTCACAATCTTGGGCTGGAGTAGGAATAGCATCTGGTATTCTCAGAGTAGCCATTGTCTTTTCAAGATTTTTTTTTTTTATCCTCTAGAAACAAACACAAAGAAATTTGAAAACTTTCTTTTTTTAAAAAAAATCTTTTTTTTGGGTTGCTAAAGAGAATTAATTATTTTTATGAGAAACAGTGAAAATAGTGAATTCTCAAAAGAGAATTGAGATAAGTTCCTTGCAGCTTTCTGTGTTTATGTTTTTGTTTCTCTCTTCCCTCCTAATAGGAAGCCGGAAGCCAAGGATAGAAGAATTCTCACACATTCCTTTTAATTGGACATCAATGTCCGTACATCATATTAAAATCCCAAGCATGCTGTTTTGGTTTTGTCCATAAGCTAAACCGACTGATTGATTTTAGATTGGATTAATTTGATAATTTATTTAATTAATTTAATAATAAATAAAATTTAAAAAATATTGTTAAAATAATTTTAAAAATTAGATAAATATATAAATATATTTATAAGAATTAAAAATATAAAAATAATATCAAGAATTTATCTAAATTAAACCAAACTGTTTGTTGATATAATTTTACATTTTATCGATTGAAGCTGGTTACTTCAATTCGATTTTTAAAAGATTGAGTAAATTGTTTCATTCCATATATAGGGAAAGGCTAATTTGGGATATTAGTGAAAAGAATGAGACTTAGAGTTTTTATTTAGCACTTATTGATTAGGCTTTGGTGTAATTATAGAAATTTCCATAAACATTTGCATTTTATGATTGTTACCATGGACTTGCTAATTTTGAAAATACATTACCAAATTCCCACATCAGTTTCAAGAATTGCTTGGTCTACAATAATGGCTTTTGATTTTGACAAATATAATATTTAATAAAAAAAAACTCCTAATTACAACTATTAAAAAATAAATCAAAATTTTAAAGAAAAACCAATAATGTCATGAAGGAGCCACGATAAAATTCATAGAAGACTGTCTATATGGATATTTAATTATTAAGAAAAAGATTTATAATTTCATTAGATTTTATATAAAGAGAAAATACTCTGAACAAAACTTAAAATTTTTTTATTTCAGGTGTAGAAAGATATACATCCGCATTATTTTGATGTGAAAAAAAAAAAAAGAAATTGAGAAATGATGAAATTTAACGATGAAATATAGAGGGAGAAAACAGACTAGAATTCAGGTGTGAAATTAGGATATAAATAAAAGAATTAAAGCAATAAAAATATATATAAATCGATATCGTAAAATAAATTGGCCAAACCACCACATTAAAGACTAAGAAAAGAAAATGTGATTTCCAACAAATGAACCCATTAGCAGGTTGTATCCAAATTGAAAATTTTTTTCTTAAAAAAATGAAGACATATTTAAAGATATATGACCTGATACGATATAGGATAATGAAAACGTGAAGAAATGAGGTGTATGGATCAGCATCTTCCTGGTTGTCTTCTATTATATGCATCCATATAAATATCTGAATTGCATGATCTTGGTTAGCCTTGGCTCCACAACTGCAACTACTGTTTTAAACCCCACACTGGGATTTCTTTGTTCCCCTTGTTACTATGTGATGATGTGATATCCAATACCAGAAAAGATGATGACTCGGCTATTAAAACTCTATAGAAAGATTGATTGATCACACAATAATATACACCACAACATGGAACAATATATGTACAAGTGATATTATTCCTTCGTTTCAGATAATTTTTTTTAAAAAAAAAATATTTTTTGTTATTTTTTAATATGAATTTTGTAAGTTAAAAATAATTTTTAAAAAGTCCATACTTAAAGATTTTGTTATTAAATTAAACTGATAAGATAATTATAAACTACTTTTTACAAATAATTAAAAATATATCTAAAATGTAATAAAAATAGTATAATTTATAGTCAACCATAGCTTTTTATATAATAGCAGTGTTAATATGTCTTAGTCATTATTTGCTAACTTGTAAATGATATATGTTACTTAGCAATGCCATTATGTTAATAATGTGGTGATAGGTTTGCCTAAGAACAAATGTTGATAAGGAATTAGTTTGTAAAACATAGGGGGTGTTGCCTTTGTGTGAACATTTGACTGAAAATTGGGTGGATGCCATTGCCATGACAGTAAGGACAAAATAACTTTGTATACTTTGGATGTGAGTTGTGATATAATAAGATATCAAAGTCATTACCTAGCTAGCCAGAACAAACAATAATGGAGTCAATTGCATTATACTATAACTTTCATGCTTCACGTGTATGTACTATACATATGTATTCCCATTAGACAAATAGAATTAGAATTATATAAGGAATAATAAATACTCATAAGGTCATGTCATATGTGTATATATATACCTGGGACACAATTTTTATTCCTAACTGCTAACTATCTCACAAGTGTCAGCAATCCTGAATCTTTCTTAGCTGTAATCTTCTCTTAATAAACATGTATGAATATGGAATGGACTTCCCAATAACATATTTGGTTAATGGTAAAAGACTCAAAGTTAAACATTTTTAAATGGAGAAATAGTCTTATTTATCACAATGAGTTGATAGTATAGTATTTTTATTTCATGATTTCCAACTGTTTAGCTTGAACCCAATAGTACCCACAAATCAAGTTGGCTTAGACAGCATCATTTGCTGTCGTTGTTATGTTGTCAAATATCAAACACAGCTCTCTTCAGGAACTTCATATATTTATAGTACCTACTTTTGTTTCTTTGTCACTCATCATCGACCAACTAATTGAAAATGGATGATGATGAGGAAAAACTTTATGTACGTGCTACACATGATCAATAATTAACTATTATAGACTCTATCCAATTTCTATTATAAGAAAAAAGTGTAGATGAGGGCCACAGTAGAATTGTTTCACCTCAACTCATACGTCATACTATGCGTTATGAGGGCATGCATGCAAAATCAGAAATTAGGTGGTAAGAATTAACAAAATTGCAGAAGATTTTGGATTTAATAACATATACGAGAAATTTTACGGGCATCACTGCAACATTAAACTGTCAACTCATTAATGCATCGTTCCAATTCTTGTTATGATTTTAATCCTACTGTTACTTTTTTAATTGTTTTAATCTCTCTCATTTGTTTATTTGTTATATAAACAAATAATTTAATTTAATTAACGCCATAATTGTAATTATAGCTGTAGCTTGAATTAAATTAATATCTTCTCTGGAAAAGTTATTTTTTCTGATTTATGATCCCTTAAGTGAAAACAATGAGGGAGTCGCAGGACATTTTGCCTCCATTCAGTTGGAATTTCCTTTCTATTATTTCCCAATTGTTGTTTCTTATAATAGTCCAAGTTACCTAAAATGCCCTATTACTTTTTTGAAATGACAAGAATAACCCTTCATTGTTTTGATATAAATGTGGTCTAATATCTCTCATTTCTGCCTGACCACTCCAAAACACAAAAAAGTAGACTATGGCTCATCCACAAGAGTTGGAAGCTCTCTCCAAGGCTTTTTCAGGTTCTCTAATTTAGCATCGAATTCATTCTCCTTTTTTTTTTTTTTTTTTCTGTTCTTATTTCTTTTATAATTCAGAAATATCATGTTAATATTCTTACCTAGACCAAATATAAGTACACTCGAGATGGACTCGTATATGCAGTTATTACACACACACATATGTATAGCCTTAATTGGATGAAGTTATTTTTCAAAATTCATTCATGTTGAATTATTTTCTGGGCAAGAATTTTCTAAACAAAT
>CATIWR010406669.1:0-15504 GCA_949677035.1 Omphalea diandra
ATATATATATATATATATATATATATATATATATATATATATATATATATATATATATATATATGTCAACTCTACATATCAAGAGATATGGATAACTAGATATCCTATTTTATTTCAACTTTTAAAATAAAAAAAAATATATCTATCTAGATATTTAAGATAATATCTCTAATTCTCTTCATTATATATATCTAAAAAGAGCAGTAAATATAATTTCACTTTTGAGTCTGTTCTAAATGTGCAACCTTATAGGTTCATATAACGTTGGCAGTGACCTAAAAACTATTTCTAGCCCATAAATCATAAATTGTCTCTAGCAAAACTTTATAACTACCCAAGTTATGTGAAGGTTATTAATCTAACCTAACCTATCTAATAAATAATATTACAATTCTTTTGTCACATTATATCTCAATTGAACATAGGACATGAATCATATCATTTTTATATAGTTCAATTAAATTATCTATTGATCTCTAATGTAAAATGATATTGATAACCTTTATTAATTCATTTTTCATGGTCATGAAATCTCTTTAGTCCAACTCATTGAGGCGTCCAAAGATATATTTCTTATAGGTATATTAGAGGCAAATTCCTTCTCTATCACTCATATTCTCTATATGATTTACTTCATATCTAATGTCAATTTATATAATCATCCTATTAAAGATAATGCTAAACCGAATTAAAACATAAAATTCATCACATTGGAATCCATGGTGATTTCAAGTTAGAAGATTAAGTTAATACTATTATTTGATAACTACTCACGACAATTTATCCATGTTATATTGGGTCGGTTCAATACAATTTTTCTAAAATAAGTATCTATGTGTTTGACTTGATATCTCATATTCATGACTAGTAAAACATAGTCATCAATCAAAATACATTCTTGTCTTCATTCATTATTATCTAAAAATAATGACCGACTAGGTATAATTTAGAATAGATTTTTTTATACTTGAGGGTTTTAATATCAAGTCACATACTTGATGACTTAAGTAGAATTAATTATTCATGTAATTTATTATTTAGTTATAAACACAGTATAATAGACATATTTAATAAAATGCAATCATGACATTATTAAAATCTATTGCAACAATTGGCCTAAGGCATGTTACTAACACTTTAAAACTATTAAAATATTTATTACAAAAATTGGCCTAAGGCACATTAATAACACTTGAAAACTATCATAGTAGGTTGAGTGATACCTATTAAATTCACTTGTAAAAGGTTGAATAGCACCTATAAGCTATTGGAATAGTGAAACTTCTAGTAGGGTAATAAAGAAAAGGACATAGGCTAAGGTTGTGTCAAATCTTTATAAAATTGATTGTGTTATATCTCTCCTTACTATGAAGTTTTATTCTTAGCATAAATTTTGCAAAAATCATCATAGCCTATTCACTTCTCTCTAAGGCTTTTAGGGACAAATAAGTGGTATTAGAGTAAAATCTATTTGATCAAGCTTAACTACAATAATAAAGATAGAGGTAAGCTAAGAAGAATCACAATCTATCTATAAGGCCCTTTTTTTTTTTTGAAAGTGATGGTTAGTAAAAGAACAAAATGAAGATCTTCTTAAATAGTAAAAACATAAATTTATGAGAAATTATAAAGAAGGAAAAGAGGTTCTAACTAACATGGGCAGAACTAAGGGGGTTAGCATGGGCTGAAGCCCCTTCGGCTAGCAGTGAGCTACTAATAGATGAGATGCAAGGCTCTACTGCAACGAAGGAGAGAAAGGGAAGGAGTTGAGGAAGAAGAAGCCTCCCCTAAAGCTTTAATTTTTTTTTTCTAAAGTAACAATCCAAACAAAAATAAAGCTTTAATTTTTTTTATTTTTTTAAAGTTGTTCCTTTTAAGTGGAATGACATCATTTAGTTTAAGTTAAAACAAAAAAAAAAATTATGAATGATCGCCTTCACTTGTCATCACCTTATTCGTTATCAACAACAACCTTCTTGTCTTTGTCTTAATCTTTTTCTATAACAACAACAACATCCAAAAACTTGTCTCTCTCTAGCTCTCTTTATTTGGAAATGATGTTAAAAGGAGAAGAAAGAATAAAAGAAGTATAGAGGGAGAATTTAGGAAATTTAAAGGAAAGAAAAACATGGATTTCTTACTTCCTACATTCATTTTGTGAAGGAGGAAAGAAATATATACATGAATAAATAGAAAGGACAAACAGACTGAAAACACAAACAACTTTCAAAGTGTTTCATTTTTTTGGAAATGTAGTTTTGTTTTCTTATTTGTATACTAACTATATTATTATTATTATTATTATTATTATTATTATTATTATTATTATTATTATTATTATTATTATTATTAATGAATTAATTAATTTATTTATAATGAAAGGGTCTTATTATGCAATTATAGTAATAGGAGTCACATGTTATTATCATTATTTCATAAAGGAGAGGAAGTGCAACATATGTTTTTTTGTTACCTTATGATTTGGTTACTGTTGACAACTATAAGGGAATGAAAATGGAAGCTTCTAAGTTGGGTAATGTGAGGAAGGGTTTGGGCTCAACAACATCAATTATTTTCTTTTGTTATAAAACCCATAATTAGAAATTTCTTTTTTTTTTTTTTGAAAAAACAAATTATGGATGCATAAAAAAAGTTGGAATTGATGAGAATATGCTTCAATCTTGGTGAATGAGTGGGGTTTCATAAATATTTATTGGAAATTAGTTATTAATTTAGATATTTTTAGAATTACTATTACATACTCTTTAACATATATTGATTTTAGTTATATTATAAATTTTTTGAAAGAATTTATAATAGTGTCACCGCAATCATTACAATTTATCTATTACACATTAACATGTCTATAATTTAATTACAACCACGACTGCAATTTAAAATCTTGTCTTTACCTATTTTCTCCTTCTCTTTCTTCTATCTTGTCGTTGTCGTCACCATCATTAGCCCGCCCTAAAAATATTTTCTAGTTTTGCGAGTGCCAACTAAGCTTATTAAAGATGTCTTACTGCCCAAGAAGAAAAGTAAATAAACACTATAAGAAAAGAAGGCCAACTTAATGAATGAAAAGCCACACGTCTTATTTCATGTGATCTATAAATCTCAATATGCAAAGCTATAGAAGTGCACATCAATAAAAATGATTTAGGATACTATTTAAACCCAACATGAAGGCACAATAAGAAAATACAAATGCATACTTATAAGTATGAAATATTTATATACTAGCCAAATGATTATATCACAAAAATGTACAATAAATTCATCAATATTATGGGGACTCTTAAAGTTTTGGTAAAGACATACTTAAAGAAATATATGGTGACAAAGATTTTAGAACTTTTTCTAAAGATAAATGAAAGGTGAAAAAGACTATTATTTATTTTTGGAAGTCCGCAAAAAAATTATTAGTAATTTTCAGAAGTGAGAAGCAACAATATTCTAATAAAGATGTTCTTGTGTAATATCATCATAACTCTCGAAATCATGCACAATAGCAATACAAAACTAAATATGATGAGTAGTGGGGTATTAAGCTAAGCCTTTGGTAAACCTTAGAAATCCTAATGTTATCGATAGAGGTTGGACATATACCCATTACTAGAAGAAGGAGATACTAAGAGATTTGCTCCTCTAAGAATCATCATAGCAAAAAGGCAAAGAGAGCTTTTAATGCTACTTAGAATGACATGAGTGCTTCTGAAATAAAGATCTCAGATAATGAAAAGAAAGGGCAAACCTATGCTTTATGGTTATTGAGGAGCAAAGTCCAAACCATGAAAGCAACTCAGAAAGTAAGAGTGAAAGTGATTATGAACATAAGATAAATCCTTTTGACTCTAATTCTCATGAGTAATTAGATGACATTATTTCCAAGATTACTACAAGTTATGACTCTCAAATGCTTCTCTTATATACTTTAAAAGGATAATAAATCCTTGAAAGAGTCATGAAAGAAACTTGAGGCGTTCACTAAAAAGTTGAGTCAATAAGGAGTGAGGAGAAGAGCTTAAATCAGAATCCTTCTATATTTCTAAAGGAAAACAAAAATTAGAATTTATCCTTGAAGTTCAAAGGAGTCCATCCATCTAATATGGATTAAGATATAATGCAACATCTTCTACTTCTACACTTTCTACTTTTATGACTTTTAAAACCATATTTATTGAGAATAAAACAATCAAAGAACTGTAGTCCATAACATGTTGGGCTTAACAATGTCTTAGAAAAGGTGAATGTTAATGTTAATATATAACTCAAATGTCTCAAACCAACACATATGCGTAGGCATACACTAGACCTTTACCACTTAAGGTTAATTATACATATACGTATCACTCATATAGGCCGAAAAGATAAAAAGTGCAAACATCTGCAGTAAGGCACTACAAATATAAGACTATATGCAAACACTATTAAGTGCTTAAACCGTAAAGGTTACCTAGATAAATTAGTAATTCAAATAAGCCAAAAAGCAACATATCTATAGGATACATGCCTAGGAACCATTTACATATATAATCAAGGATTAGATGGCACTACTTCTATTTTGATAATGAATGTTATTATTATGGTATGTAAGGCCACATTGCTTATCATTGTCATACTAGAATGCATGATAAGAAATCAATAAGAACTAACCTATAAAGACCTAAAAGAATTTGTGTACCTAAGAACAAATAATTTTACCTTACAGATGTGCTCACAATCAAAAGTGGAAAAGGATGAATGGTGTCTTGACAATGTTTGCTTAAAGCATATAATAGAAGATAAGAACTTCTTCACCAAGTTTGACAAAAGAGAATGACTCAAAAGTGTTTCTTTCAGTGACAATAATAAGGCAAAAATAGTAGGTATAGGTAAAACTAGTAATGATATTGACTCTCTTATTATTAATAAGGTTCCACTTATTATAAACTAAAACATAACTTACTATATATTATTCAACTATAAGACAAAGCACTTAAAGTTATGTTTAAACCTTATGCTTGTTATGTGTCAAGAATAGTGACAACAAGTTATTATATCTTGGCAAGAGAGTAAAAAATATATATGTTGTTAATTTAAACTCCATTACTAATAAGAATTTTAAGTGGTTTGTGACATAGTTGATGAAGGTTGGACATAGCATAGAAGATTTGGACATGTTAACATAGAGTTAATCAATAAATTAAGAAAGAAGTGTCTTATGGAAGGAATTCCAAAGATGAACTTTACCAAAGATAGAGTATGTAATGTATGTCAAAAAGTTAAATAAGTCAAATCCTTCTTCAAGCTAAAAATAACGTAACTTCAATAAGACCTCTCTAATTATTACATATGGATCTTTTTTGCCCTACTATAGTAACTAGTATAAGAGGTATGTATTATGTATTTAGCATTATTAATGATTTCTCTAGTTATACTTGGATTATATTCCTCCCCTATAAGGATTCTTATTATATTTTTAAATCTTTTGCAAAAAGAGTTCAAAATGAAAATGATTTAAAAACCTCTGCTAATAAGAGTGATCATGGTAGAGAATTCGCAGATGAGAGATTTTAAGAATGATGTGATGAACATGGTATTTCAAAAGTTTTCTACTTCTAGAACTCTTATAAAATGGTGTTATTAAGAGAAAAATAAAGCTTTATAAAGAACTATGTTAAATGAATATGATCTTCCAAAACATTATTAAGTAGAAGTTATTCACACTTTTTGCTATATTTTAAATAGAGTTCTAGTAAGGCATATTTTAAAGAAAACTCCTCATAAGCTATAGAAATAAAGGAAACCTAAAATTGCACATTTTAGAGTGTTTGGTTTCCTAGTGTTTCATATTGAGCATAAAAGACAACCTTAGTAAATTTGACCCTAAATTTGGTAAAGTAATCTATTTGGATTACTCTACTACTAGTTAAAGATTTAGAGTGTTAAATAAGAGACTCTTGTTATAAAGGAGTCAATGCATGGTTTCTTTATAAATATAAATAAACTTCCTTAAGAAAGGAAAAAAAAGATTGATGATCTTATAGGTTTTCTTGATGAGCTTAAGATTAGAGAAAATGATAATGAGAAGAATAACAAGCAAAAGGATGATGAGTAAAAAGATGAAAAGTCTTCTTAGTCATCTCCAAAGGTGAAGTAAATGGTCCAAAAACTTAAAAAATGATGGATATACAAGAAGGATCATGTCATTAGTGACATATTCAAATAGGTAACAAGATCTTTATTTATAAATAAATGTAATAATCTTGCCTTCATATCCCTCATTAAGCTTAAGACCATCAAAGATGCCATTAATGGTGAAAATCAGGTCCTTGCTATGCGAAAGAACTAAATCAATTGAAAAGGAATAATATATAGACCTTAGTTCCTAGATCTAAAGAATATTTCATTATAGGAACCAAATAAGTGTTTAAAGCTTGATGAGCTTGGTGCTACAACTAAGAATAAGTCTAGGCTAGTAGCTAAAGCCCATAAACAAGAGGAAAGTATTGATTAAGATCAAACATTGTCCCTTGTTATAAGGTTAGAAGCATTTAGAATTTTACTTGCATTTACATGATTCATGAATTTCAATTGGATGTCAAAAGTGTTTTTCTTAATGGTTTTATTGAAGAGAAAGTTTATGTAGAACAACATTAAGTTTATGTAGAGCAATATCCTAGTTTTAAAAACCATGACTTTCAAAATCATATTTTTTAAAATCTTTAAGGCATTTTGTAAGTTAAAACAAGTATTTAGAGCTTGGTATGAAATGTTGAGCAATTTTCTTTTACAAAATGGATTTATAAAAGTTTTGGTTGACATCACTTTATTCACAAAAAGGCATGTTAAGGATATATTGATAGTCCAAATCTATATTAATAATATTATATTTGGTGTTACTAATATTTACATTTGTAAAGAATTTTTAAACATTATCAAAATTGAGTGAATGAGCATAATGGAAGAGATCAAGTTCTTCTTTGGACTATAAATCAAGCAAAGAAAAGATGAAATCTTCATCAACTATGCAAAATGTACCAAATAGCTTATAAGGAGGTTTGGAATGAAATCAAGCAAACCTTATGTAAGCATTAAATATTTAGATTGCTGGGATGTGAATCTAATGATGAGAACCTTATTTAATTCATCCCTAAAATAGTGAAGAAAATAATGCCTAAAATGGGACAAAGCTTAGATAAACCTTGAACCAATTATATCCGATAAAAACCTAAGCCTAAAGTCAAACTTGTGAATTTCAATAAGTAGTACAATCGACTTAGATATATGCAAACAACTCACTAAATGCCAAACAAAGTTAACCTCTTGGAATAGTGATCTAATTAGCCCACTTGACTATAAAACAACTTCTAAATTCTAAAATATTCAGTGATTTTGTTCATAAAGAGAGTGTGAGAGAGGAGAATAGGGTACAACCTATGCTACATTGCATAGGTCCACTCTTTTCTATCTATAAATACCTCACCTCTTGAGAGGAAGAGAAGAGGCTAATTTTTCCTAAGGAATTGTTGCCAAATTAGATATTCACACTATGAGCAAACACTTCACACATAGAACCCTCCTGCCTATATACTTATAATCAAGGTTCAAGATAAAAAGACTAAGCATAGCCTTCTTTTGCATTGGAATATTTGCATTTTGAAGAATAATTATATCACCTGAGGTGCATCTAAGGGCAATAAGCTAACCTTCATGCCATTTTAGGTCATCTTTCTTCCTTTCTCTTTGTCCTTTTTCTTCATGTTATTTTGTTATTCCTCACCCAAATGCATTTCTTATTGATGAAATTGATGCTTCTGATATTATCTTTAGGACATACTCAAACAACTTCTAGCAAATCAAACCAAAAAGCCTTTAGTAAGATACCATTCTAGCTCTTCAAAAAATATCTAAAGGAAATATTCTATTATAAAAAGGAATTATTATCCATTATTTTATATGTTACTAAATTTGAAGATGATTTAGTAATAATAAATTTTATTAAGAATTGACTACTCTACAATGAAGCATATTTTGAAAAAGGATGTTAAAAACTTTATTTCAAAACAAGTTTTTACTAGATGATAAGTTGTTTTAAGTAATTTCAATTTTGAAATCATATATATTAAAGGAGGTTTTAATTCTTTGTTTGATCTCCTAATTAGAGAATTTTTACACAAAAAAATCTAAATCAAAACAGGTTGTGGCCTCTATCTGAACTATACGAAATGGACACTCCCATTTGAAAAATGACTACTGCTTTTGCCAATTCTCCTTTCCCCACTAAACCATCATCTAGTAATTGTCCAAAATTTTATTCTCAAACACTTGACAGTTCATTTATCAAGAAAAATGAATCTTCCGTTACTGTCAAAAACCTAATCCTTTAGCTATTTGTCTTTTAGAACCTGAATATATAGGAGGCAACTTTTTTGAAGTTACCCAAAAGATTTTTCTTGTTAATTCTCATTTCTTTATTATTACCCATTCAAAAATCCAACTATTTCATGAGTTCATCCTTGTCAATTTTGGTTTTACAAAAATCAAGCATATTATGAACAATAAAGACTCATATAAAGTTTTCTATTCTAAGTGTAAAATTTTAAAAGTTCTTGCTCCCACTAATTAGAAATAAAATATTTATGCTACAAAATATTTTCAAAACCGTTTAACCCAAAACGTATTATCATCTAAATTATCAAGCAGCTTGGTTTAATACCTTTTTTATTTAAGGGCCTTTAACCATACATGGTTCTTATATTTTATTAAAGGATCAAATATTACTTTCCCTTATGGTTTCAAGATTGGTGGACTGAATTCGACTGGATGATAAAGCTCTCACTAGAGTTAAAGAAAGATTTGAATTATTTAAATCTAAAGTTAAATTTTCTCAAGAACCTTTATTGTCATTCACAACTATTTTTTACAAACTTTGGATCATGTCTTGAAATTATAAGATTTTTTATGTTGGCCTAAAAGAAAATTCAATGCATTATGAAATGCCTAGACTATGGAGAAATTTTAATGTTAAATGCTGGATGAATTTTAAGACATATCAAGCCTGCAAAGAGTAGTATTAAACTGGTTAAAGAGTAAAAAAATATTATCATTCCTCATTCTAATACGGCTTATTTAAAATTCTTAACCACCAAAACCAAAATTCAAGCTAATTTGTCAACTATTTCCTTAAAGCGATGGTATAAAGAGTTATTATTTAAGGCTCTTTTGGAAGTATTTAAAGAAGATAAAAAAAAAAAAAAAAAAAAAAAAAAGAATATTTTAAGGAAAACAAAAAAAAACGAAAGGATTTTGCATAAGAAAATGAATGATATGGAATAAGTAAACTTCGAGGACATGGCAAAATTATTAAAAGTATTTTATCAACTACTAAATTGTTAAAGAAATCTACTTTATCCTACATGCTACTTTATTCTCTTTGAATTTCATCATATTTTAGATTCAAAGATACAACTTATGGATTTTAAGTTATTTCAAGTCCAGACTTAATCATGTTAGAAGTTTAAACTCTTATTTATATAAGCATGCAATTTGCAAGTTAAAGGCAAAGTTCAGATAAAGAAGAAAAATATGGTGTCCCTTAGCACCGAGAAGGGGGGTTGAATTGGTGTACAAAAAAAAATTAAAAGACAAAGAAGAGGGGAAGAAGAATGAGTAGAGATGAGACAACGCTTTAAAGTGGTTCGGGTATAATTGACCCTACATCTACTCCTCAATCTGTCGATTGGGTATTTCACTATCTCAAGGTGTTTTCAAGCTCGCACCCAACTTGTACAACTTGTGTTTTGATGGCTTACTCACAACCTTACAACAATGTGTTTTTAGTCTAACACACAGCCTCACTTAAGTGTTTCACTATGCTCACACTTAAACCTTTCTTGAAGTGTTTTTACAAGCTAAAACTACAACCTTATAATTTTGGTGTTTAATGCTCACACCTAACACTTACAATTTCATAAAGAAAATTGAAGAACATGAGTAGCAAAGATTGAGAGCTTTAATTACTTGTAATAAATTTCTTAGCAACCTTCTTCATGGCTGTTTGGTGGAGTATTTATACCTAAACTTCACTAAAGAGACATTGCAGAACATAGCTCATCAAATCTTTGAGACATGTTTGATAGATTCTGCATTAAATGCTTGACAATCTCAATTTGCAGTCGCTACTACTCATTAATGGTCACAGAATCCAAATTTCTGAAGGAAAATCTCGTTTGTGTCTAACAGCTAGTCCACGTGGCAACTTCTGATTAGTTCACTAGGAAAATATAGTCGTTGCTTTTTAACCTACTTTCAAAAGTCGCGGTCGCGAGCTTTCTTGTACAGGATGTGAATTCGTCTGCAAAAAATGGTTATCTTCTTCTTCACAATTCGCGGTCGCTACCAATAAGATGCCTTCACGAATTTTGACTTCCAACGGTCTATTGGAACACGTGTCATGTTGTGACTGTGGACTTGCTTCCCTCTTGAGTCACTTCGAAATTCGCGATCGTGACTAGGACGTGACACACACCGCGATTTCATATGTCAATTTTGGACTCTGTCAATTGGATGAATCGCAGCCAAGAATGACTCTACAATTTTGTCTGTTTGCTTTCTAGCAATGCTTCTTCACATATCGCGGTCGCGAATACAAAGTAGCAGTCGTGATTTAAAAGTCATTTTTCATACTTAAGGAATTTTGAGCTTCATCCAACTTTCAACTTTAGATAAAAACTAAAGGCTGCAAAATAACACTTATTTGAAATATTAGACATGATCAACCTCCTTTGTCAAAATCAAAAGAGGTCCAAGACTTGGGTTAACTACCTTAATCCAACAATCTCCCCTTTTTTGATTTTGACAACTTAGATTGACCCTTAGTAATAATAATGCAGAAAAAAAATGAAGTTGGATTGAAGGTAAAGATTCAATGAATACTCAAAACAAAAATTTGCTAAGTATATTATTTATTCAAACATAGTTATTCTAAGAAACAATAAGTATGATGCTCCCACTTAACTTATGCTATAATTTTTGAGACTTAGATGTTTTTTTTTTTTCTTTAGGCTTAGGTCATACACACTCTACACACTCTCTCCCTCTTTGACAAGATCAAAAAGAGGAGGAATTAGGGAGAAAGTAAACTCATGCATAAGTAATAATAAGGAGCAAAAGTAAATATAAAAAGCAATGGATAACAATTACATAAGATCACAATATAACAAAGAAAACATCTTTTGTTTATTTATAATTGTGGGATCACAAATTTTTAAACATAAAAGAAAGAACGTACAAAGAGATCCCTAAACTAGAAAGTAGAAGACTCATCACTAGAGGTGTCTTCAACTTGAGCAAGAGCCATTCCCTCAATTTCATCTCCATCTTCAATGTCGTCTGCATCGTCATCTCCATCTTTTGTATCTTCAAAGTCCATGAAGTCCGAAAGATGTTAAGTAGGGACTCCGAGTTTCTCCTGTAGATCCACCATATCACTGTGGAAATGGGAAAGAAAGAATAGTCTTCGCTTCATCATCCGCATCATTTTGTCCAATTTACGATTTATGGTGGCAAGAGATAACTTGGTCTTTGCTTTGGATTGAGGAGGAGGAGGATGGACTTGAGTTGTTCTTTTGTCAAGTTAGAGCCTCTTTCTTTTGGAAACTTTAGAGGACTCCACTTTCTTTGCCCCTACCGCACCAAAGGTATAGATGTAAGAGTCTGGATGGATGGCCTTGGCGTTGATCAAATATGTTAAGTCGAGGAAGTTTTGTGATGGAAGGAGCTTCTTGGTGAGGAATTGCTCATTATCCTCATTTAGAGCTCCAACGAATCGGTAGATGGTGGTGACGTGAGAAGGGAGGAAAAACTGGCTCTTTGGCTTGGTGCTCATATGAATTAGTTGATCCACAAGGTAGCGGCCGGTCTAAATGGGTTTGTTTTTTACAAAGCAAAATAAAAATGTCAAGTCCTTTTGGGAAACCTTCTCATTTCCATCACCCTTCGCATTGATGGAGAAGGCGATGATCCGATGAAGGATCCATAAGGGTAAGGTTTTTATATATTTGGAGAGGGAAGAATGGGGGTCGTGTTTTGTCTCAATAGATATCTTCAACCAAAATTCAGAGTAGATCACATCAAGTGCGGAGATGATGAAGGGTATGTGTTCTCCGATTTGGAAATTGAAGAGGGACGATAATTGGTCAAAGGTTATGAAATAGGGATTGCTAAAGCATTAGAATATCAACCCATATTGGCCCTCCCTTGATTCGACTTTGCGGCTGAGTTGTACCGTGCATATGAATTCTCGCACCACCTCCTCATACCCGGGTTCATCTCAAAAGATGAATTCATTCCATCCAAGGTTGGACAGAAATGCGCAAATTTCATCATTGAGACCCAAGGTTTCAAGCATAAATGTGGAGGGAATCTTGTTGGGGGCAATCATCTTAGAGGAGTTGGCCTTGTAACAATCTTTCTTTTCCTTCGTTGTACCCTTCATAAGGTGGAGGGCAGGAGGAGTGAAGGGTTGAGCCACTGCTTTGCCCTTGTCTGCCTTTGAGAATTTCTTGGGAGCCATGGAAGTAGATGAAGAAGTTTGGGAGAAAGTTGAGAGTGATTTAAGAAGTAGAAGTGATTTAGAGTAGATGTGAGAAAATCACTGTTGAAGGGGGTATTTATAGGCTTCAAGGGGTGTGAAAACGTAACAAACAGCTATAAATTGATTAAATGAAGGGTTGGAAACGATTGGCCATCAAATCACATAAATGTGAGACGGTTACTCAAATTCGCGTCCACGAAAATGGAAGTCGTGACCTTGAATTCTGAAAAATGTGAGTAATGGACAAATTTTCCTTTGGAATACATGTTGCAACGGTCAAAATTTTGAAATTAATGACCAAAATTTGCTGTGGAGAGAAATTTTGCGATCGCGAATTGACATTTGACAATTGATAGAAGTTGACTTGCAATTCGCGACCGTGAAAAAGGAATATTGACTGCGAATTGTGAGTCATCAAGGATAAGAATGAAAATTTTGAAAAAACATGTGATCCCCCAGAAACAAATAATAAAACCTTTCATATCAATCATCAATCAAACATATCATATACACATATCACACAAGATCAAACAAGAATTTTCACTTGAGGGAGCTTCCATCAAGCATTCTCAATTCTCTCTTAATGAAGTTTATCCTTTCTTCATTTAGAGGTTTAGTGAAAATATCTGCAAGTTGATGATTAGTGTCAATGAATTCTAACACAACATCACCTTTTTGCACATGATCTTTAAAAAAATGATGTTTAATAGCTATGTGCTTACTTCTAGAGTGTTGGATGGGATTCTTTGAAAAAATTGATAGCATTAGTATTGTCACATTTGATGGGAATGTGATCAATAGCTTTGCCAAAGTCCTTTAATTGTTGCTTCATCCAAAGAACTTGGGTGCAATAATAACCCGCTGCCACATACTCGGCTTTCGTGGTAGACAAGGCAACCGATACTTGCTTTTTACTAAACCATGAAACTAAGCATTCACCTATGAATTGGCAAGTCCCGGAAGTGCTTTTTCTATCTAATAAGCTTCCCTCATAATCTGCATCTAAATACCTAACTAGGCTAAAAAATGTATTTCTAGGATACCATAGTCCTAAGTGAATAGTGTCATACAAATATTTGAAAATTCTTTTTACAGCATTCAAATGAGATTCCCTAGGTGAAGATTGAAACTAGCACACATACAAACACTAAACATTATATCTGGCCTAGAAGTAATAAGATAAAGTAGATATATGATCATACCTCAATATCTCTTTTTACCTACCACCATACTCGATTCATCCTTGTCTATCTTGATGGCACTACTCATTGAAGTTTTTGCTACCTTGCATCCTTCCATGCCAAATTTCTTTATAATTTCCTTTGTGTATTTGGCTTGGTTGATGAAGATCCATTCTTTGAGTTGCTTGATTTGTAGACCAAGAAAGAATTTGAGCTCTCCCATCATGCTCATTTTGAATTCCCTAATCATACACTTAGCAAATTCCTCATAAAGAGATTCATTAGTAGCACCAAAGATAATATCAACAACATAGACTTGGCAATTAAAGTGTCTTGCTTGTGCTTTTTAACAAATAGTGTAGTATTAACCTTTCCTTTCTTAAAATCATTTTGCAAGAGAAATAGACTTAGCCTTTCATACTAAGTTCTTAGAGCTTATTTCAATACATACAAGGCTTTGTTTAATTTGAAAACATGGTTTGGAAAATAATGTGATTCAAAACCGGGAGGTTATTCAATATAAACTTCCTCCTCAATAATGCCATTTAAAAATGCACTCTTAATATCCATTTGGAAAAGTCTAAAGTTCATATGAAATGCAAATGCTAAGAGAATCCTAATGGCCTCTAATCTTGCTACGGGAGCAAAGGTTTCATCATAGTCTATGCCTTCCTCTTAGTTGTATCCCTTAGCAACCAATCTAGCCTTGTTTCTAGTGATGACACCTTGCTCATCTAACTTGCTCCTAAACACCACTTACTACCTATAATTGGGTGATTTTTAGGCCTAAGGACAAGTTTCCATACTTTGTTTCTCTCAAATTGGTTGAGTTCTTCTTGCATAACAAGTACCCAACTTTCATCTTCAATGGCCTCATCAATTGATTTTGGCTCTAATTGAGAAACAAATGCAAGATTATTATCTACATGATGTAATTGAGTTCTAGTACTTACATCCTTTGATGTATCACCAATGACCAAGTCCTTGGGGTGATACTTGGAGAATCTATAATCTTTAGGTAGCTCTTACCTTGGTTCATCCTTTTGTTGAAGTTGTGGTTCCTCATCCATTCTTAATGATTCACCTTCTTATTTATCATCTCTTCTTGTAGTATCTTCTAATTCTAGCTTTTCTAGTTCACCTACAAGATTATCAACAAAAGTACATTTTCTAAGATCAAGTTTACTAGATTCATAAAAAATGACATTCCTAGACTTTTCAACTACCATAGAACTTTTATTGAAGACTCTATAAGCCTTGCATAAGGTGCAATAGCCTAAAAAGGTTCTTTCATTAGTCTTGGAATCAAATTTTCCAAGATTGTCCTTGGTATTCAAAATATAGAACTTGCATCCAAATACTATTAGATATGAAATCTTGGATTTTCTACCATTCCATAGCTCATAAGAGGTTTTATTGAGAATGGGTCTTTTAAAAACTCTATTTGCTATATGACATGAGGTATTAATGGCTTTGGCCCAAAAGTAATTTGGTAAGGAATACTCATTGAGCATTGTCTTAGCCATTTCTACCAAAGTTCTATTTTTCCTCTCTACAACACCATTTTGTTGAGGTGTTCTAGAAGTTGAAAAATTATAAAAAATTTCATCCTCAAAACAATAATTTTCAAATGATTCATTTTGAAATTCTTTTCCATGGTCACTTCTAATAGAAGTTATGAAGTAACCTTTTTCATTTGAAACTCTTTTTGCAAAGCTTTTAAAAGCATCAAAAGAATCA
>CATIWR010406671.1:0-18935 GCA_949677035.1 Omphalea diandra
ATAAGCAAGCTATATTCATGTTCATCATGGTATATTTTAATTTTATTTCAATAATTATTAATATATATATATATATATAGGTGATTTATATATATAGTTAATTGTCAGTTTATTATTTAGTGATATTAATTTTGTAATAAAAGTAAATAAATAAATAATAAATATTTATTTTGCACATATATGAGATAATAATCATGTGTTTAAAATTAAGGTATATTATGCTTGGTACCTTGTATTTGTGTTTAGTATGTATTTTAATTGAGCTTTTATAAATCTCTAATTAAAAATAATTTTGTGGGTTGATGTGGGTGTTACCACCAAAGTGGGACATCCATTGAAATTCGTAGAGTTATTTTTAATTTTTGCAAAGAGATAATTCTGAATTAATGTATACAATAACCTGCCCAAAGGTGGTTACTAGATGCATTGATTTTGAGAGTGCATATTGAGATGAAGCTATTAGTACTTAGAGTTGCAATAGTCTAGAGAGTTCGTTTGCCCAAAGGAGATAGATTTCTCGAAACTAGTGTGATCTCAATTGTGTGCTTCATAACTAGAAATTCTATTGCATGTGCATGTTCTGCCTAAAGGAGAATATGTAGTGATGCCAGAATTTTCTAGATTGTGTAAATTATAAATTTGATTTTTGCACATTGCCCAATTCTAATACATGCTTTTGTTTTGTCACAAACAATCTCCTTTAGTCTCAACAACAGTACTGCGACTATTGAACTCTGGACTCGCACCAACTTTAAGAGGTGGAAAGACAATATTTTGTTTGTCTCGGGAATGAGTGAGATTGATTATGCCCTTTATGAAGATGAGGCTGCAAAACCCACCTGTGAGAGTAACATTGAAGAAAAAGAACTACATGCCAAGTGGGAGAGATCAAATCATCTTAGTCTTATGACCATGAGAAAAACTATTCCTAAATACCTTAGGAGTAGTTTGCCCACTGATGTTACTGCCAAAACTTTTCTTGCTGCTATAGAAAATAGATACTTTGTATCCGATAAGGCTGAGACTGGAACCCTAATGAGTCAATTAACTAGTATGAGATATAACCATAGTAGGCATGTGATGGATTACATTCTAAATATGGTTCACCTTCAAACCAAACTTAAGGGTCTTAAGCTTGAAATTTCTAATGAATGTATTGTTCACCAAGCTTTAAACACTTTGCCTCCTAAATTTAGCCAAATCAAGACCACCTATAACACCCAAAACACTACCTAGACCATTAATGACCTTATAACCAAATGTGATGCTGAGGAAAAGAAAATTAGGAAAGAAAAGGGTGAGGTTGCCATGCTATTGGCATCACCTAGGGCTGATCCTAAAAAGGATAAAGGTAAGTATAAACTTAATTATTATGCTCCTAAAAGGAATCAAAATTTTAAATGGCATGGTAGGAGTCAGACCAAAAGGAGGAGATTTTGGAATTGTCTACAAAAGTAAGGTGAAGTGTTTCTTTTGTCATAAAGAAGGTCATAAGAGAAAAGATTATCATCAATCCACAGCTTGGCTAAAGAAGAAAGAAGAAGAATGTATTCCTTTGGCCTATGTTTACTTTAAATCTTATATGGTTGATGTACCACCAAATTTTTGGTGGCTTGCTAGTGGTGTAACTGTTCATGTTGCTATTACCTTGTAGGGGTTCATAAGCAAATAAGAGTCAAGTGAAAGGAAGTCTAAGCTTAAAGTTAAAAATAATTTGGAGATAGATGTCGAGCAAGTTAAAAATAGTTAGACTAATCTTGGAATATGGATTTTGTCTAGTTTTGGAGAACACCTTTTATGTTCCATCTTTTCGGAGAAATTTGATTTCTGTTTCTATTTTGGATAAAATTGGATATCATTTTGCTATTGGTAATGGAAGAGCCAATATGTTTTTAGATTCTAATTTGATCGGTGAATGTATTTTGTTCAATAATTTATATTGATTGCGTTTGGATGATGCAAAAGATTGCGAACCTTCTTGTGAGGCCAATGTTGTGGCTAAATGATCCTTAATTAAAGAAAAATCATTTTCATTATAGCACAAACATTTAGGTTATGTACCTAAATAATGAATTAGAAGACTAGTAAAAGATGACATTCTTCCTTCTCTTGATTTCGAAGATCTAGATGTTTATGTAGATTGTATAAGGGGTAAATTGACTAAGAATAAAAAGAAAAGTGCTAATTAAAGTTCAGATCTTCTAGAGATTATTCATACTAATATCAGTGGACCTTATTCACTTACTATTTGTGGCAATAAATATTTCATTACTTTCATTGATGATTTTTCACGTTATGACTATTTATACTTGATAAAGAAGAAATTAGATGCTATTGAGATGTTTAAAATTTTTAAAACTGAGGTTGAGAAACAATTAGGAAAAGTCATTAAAATTGTGAGGTCTAATCGTGAGGGTGAATATTATGGCAAATATAATGAGACTGGTCATCATATGAGAGAGTTTGCCAAATATTTGCAAGGATGTGGAATTGTTGCTCAATATACCATGCTTAGTAGTCCTGAACAAAATGATATCACTAAAAGACACAATCGTACTTTAAAGGATATGATGATGAACATGATGAGTAGGTCTAACTTACCTGAATTCTTATGGGGTGAAACTATTAAAACTGCCCTTTATACTTTGAACCGTGTCTCTAGAAAATCAATACCTAAAACACCTTTTGAATTGTGGACTGATAGAAAATCTAGTTTGACCCATTTTCATATTTGGGGTTGTCCTAGTTTGACCCATTTCGTGTTTGGGGTTGTCCTACTGAGGTTAGAATATATAATCCAAATGAGAAAAAGACTAACCCTATAACTACCCATTGTTACTTTATTGGGTACCCAACCCATTCTAAAGGATACAAGTTCTATTATTCAGCACGTGGCATAAAGATTGTAGAGTCTATGACTGCAAAGTTTTTTGAGATGAATGTTACTGATTTAGACATATCTCAACCTCCTATTCATAGTATACAAAATGAGATTGCAACCATTCCTTCACCTTTATCTCATGAAAGAATTATAAGGGTTCATGTTCAAGCAGGTGGTGATGATGAGGGTGCAATTGATCTTTCTCCTCCTATTGACAATCCTTCGGAGCCTATTATAGTTGAATCATTACCTGTTAAAAGGTCTGTTAGGATGAGAAGGTTAGCAATTTCAGATGATTATGAGGTTTATCTTGGTGAAGGTGATTATAATATAGGTCATGTTATTGATCCTGTATCTTATGATGAGGCTGTTAATAGCGCTTGTTCTGATTTCTAGATTGCTGCTATGAAAGATGAGATGACATCAATGAATCATAACAGAGTTTGAAAACTAGTGAAACTTCCTTCTAATAATAAGCACATAGCTTGTAAATGGGTATTCAAGACCAAGAAGGATTCTAAAGGAAATATTGAGAAATTTAAAGTCAAATTGGTTGCTAAGGGGTTTACACAGCGTGAAGGTGTTGATTATAATGAGACTTTTCCCCCTGTTTCCTCTAAAGATTCCTTTAGAATAATTATGGTCTTGGTTGCTCATTTTGATTTAGAATTGCATCAAATGGATGTCAAGATAACATTCTTAAATGGTGATTTGGGTGAAGAAGTTTACATAGTGTTACCTAAGGGTTTTAAAGAAAGTAGTAGAGAACACTTAGTTTGTTAGCTGAAGAAATCTATTTATGGTTTGTTAGCTGAAGAAATCTATTTATGGTCTTAAACAAGCTTCTCATCAATTATATCTCAAGTTTGATGAGGTATTCACTTCACTTGGTCTCACAGAGAACTAGATAGATCAATGCATTTGCTATAAGATCAGTGAGAGTAAATTTATATTTCTTGTTCTTTATGTTGATGATATTTTGTTAGCTAGTAATGACATGAGGATGATTTATGAAACTAAGCAGTTACTCTCTAGGACTTTTGATATAAGAGATCTTAGAGAGACATATTTTGTCTTGGGTATTGAGATTCATCGTGATCGGTCTCGTCATTTATTAACTCTTTCTCAAGGGGCCTATATTGATCGTGTGCTCAGTAGATTCAATATGCAATCCTGCAAAGGTGGTGATACTCCTGTGATGAAAGGAGATAAAGTCAGTAAAGAGCAGTGCCATAAAAGTAATATAGAGAGACAAACCATGAATAATATTTCTTATGCAAGTGCAGTTGGCAGCTTGATGTATGCCCAGGTGTGTATAAGACTAGATATTGCATACATTGTTGGTGTTCTTGGTCGATATCTTTATAATCTTGGGTGGGATCATTGGGTAGCTACTAAGAAGGTAATGAGATACTTGCAAAAGACAAATGATTATATGTTGGTTTATAGGTGGGTGGATGATCTTGAAGTAGTGGGATATTCAGACTCTAATTTTACAAGCTGTCAAGATGATATGAAGTCCACTTTAGTTTATATTTTTATGCTTGCTAGTGGTGCTGTTTCGTAGAAAAGTTGTTAAACAATCACTTACAGCTTCTTCTACTATGCAAGCTGAGTTTTTTGCTTGTTATGGTGCTAGTACACAAGCTATATGGTTAAAGAATTCTATTTATGGTTTGCTTGTGGTTGAATTTGTTGCTAGACCACTTTGAATCTATTGTGATAATAATGTTGTTGTGTTCTTCTCTAAGAACAATAAAAGTTCAAGTGGTTCTAAGCATATGGAGATTAAATATCTTACAGTAAAAGACTTAGTAAAGAAAGAAGACATTGAGATTCAGTACGTTAGTACTAATTTAGTGTTAGCTGATCCTCTAACCAAATGACTCAGACCTATAATTTTCAAGAAACATGTTTATGATATGGGTGTTGTGGAGTCTTTTGATGTGTTTGGTTAGTGAGAGTTTTGTGCTTGTAATTAAATGTTTAAGTTAAATAATTTTGCTACATTGCTTATTCATATTTATTTATATGAGTTGAGTACTTTGTGATTGTTTGTTATGCGTATATGTACATTCTATGTATAGCATGCTATGAGTTGTGCGTGGTGTGCTTAAAATTGGTGTGATTATCTTAAGCTATGTTGGTTTTGAATTGTGTTTCTGGAAACAAAGGCTAAGACATATATTGTGTGTATTTCCAAAATGAAAATAAAAGCCTTATTGTGAAGCCTTGTAAATTTCTCTTACTCATTTGAGCATGTGTAAAAGAGAAATATTTGGAAGAATGACAAAGAAAATAGTGTGTTGATCATATGTGAATGTTATTTTCTTGTTACACTATCATATCGGAATCCAAGTCGGTTAGGTTATCAATATTTGTCACTATGGATTGGTATTGTGTCAATAAGAGGCATAATTACTGCTATGATCCGATATTGATAATTTAATGTGGACAAAAATATGTTTAATGTGTCATTTTATCAATAAACTATATGTTTTCTAAAATTTTGTGGCCACATTTGAGTTTAAAGTATTCAGTCCGAGAGTCATTTTCAAAAATATTTTCTTTCATAAAACATGAAAACACCATAATTAATATTGACCAAGAGGGAGAATGTTGGAATTTTTGTGTGGGCTAATATTAATTATGAGTTTGTTATAATTATTTATAAAATGGACTGAATAATATAGTTTATTGATTAGTGTGTAAGCTCAATTAAAATAGTGTTCAAATGATTTATAAACTTATAACACCTTTAGTGGGCCGATATGGAAGACGGTCAGTGTAGGCCTATTTTAACATGAACCTGTGATGGGTGGGTCTATTAAAATTTATGATAAATAGGCTAGGTCCCCTCTTATGCATTCATAACGATAACCCTAACCCTAGTTGCTACACCTATTGTAGCCGTCTCGTGAGAAGGTCAAGGAGAGGAAGATCTAGCTTTTGTTTTCAACTCTTCTGACCTTTTATCTCAGTGTTCAATTTTCAGTAGTCGCAATTATGGCGCAGAACAATTTCGGATCTACTGCGCAAATAGATACGTAATTTGTTTCCACTTAACTGTTAAATGGTGTTCTAAATTTATGTACTAAATCCTAAATTTTAGGCCCACCACTACTCCACCATCCCAGTACTCGAATAGGGTCGTCCTGAAATCCATTTTAGAACGAAGCGATGGTGGGGTTGGTTGGTGGTCAGAAAATGGAGATAGGTGGATGGGTGAAATAGTATATGCTAGAGTTGCAGTCTGCAGCTGCAGAGAATAATGATAGTGTGGTTGTGTCTCAAGATGTTTCCGGCATGGAGATTCGTCCAACGAGAGTGCTTTTGTTGAGGTCAGTTAACAATATTTATGGTTGTGGTAGCAATCACCCTGATCGTGCAAAGTCGCAGCCTGTCACCTCTAGGTTTGACATTGACTCCGAGGCCAACACGTCGTCCAATTCTCAATTTGCTTGTTAGCGATGGTTCTTGTGTTGCAAGTCTACCGGTATAAAATAAAATATATCTGTTCCTGTGAATTGGTTTTCTCCAATGTTTTAGTGGCTGTGAAGCATCGCACTTTAGTTTCGAGAACATATTTGCGTCATATCCTGTGTTCCACACGCTTTTTAACGCCAAATCTAGCACATGTTAAAGAGAGTTGTGTTGGGATGTTTGTAGTAGTAAATGTGGCCTATATCTACCTCCCTATTTCTTACTTAATGCTCTAAGTATATGCATGTGCTCTAATTATCAACCAATCAGAGCTTTTCATGTGAATTTGGAAGTTATAATTCTCCTCGTAATTTTTAAAGATAACTCTTCATTCTATCCATGATTGTTATATGCGTCATACGGACACTGGATTGTGTGCACATAAGAAGTTCCGAAATATTAAAGGACTGAAATCACTACATGTTTAATGCTTTATTATGAGTCAAACATTTGTGCTGTGTCAAAACGTTTTTCAGGTTGATATAGAGATGTTTAAAGCTTTCCCCGTCAAACGACTGCCTGTCGGAACTTGTATATTAGCAGAAGGCGTCCTAAATCAGATATCAGCGCAGGAAAAACAGAATGTGGAGTTTAAAGCAGAGAAATTCTTCAAACAGGAAGAGTGGAAGACGATAAGTATCCATTATCAAGGGAGCCATTGCCACTGGAGACCTTGAGAGAATGTTCCCATTTTCGGCCCCGGACAACTGCAGTCAGTTGTACATTTGCAACTTTTGTGGGAATGGAAATAACAAGTGATCCGATTCAAGTTAACCTGAACTTGATCATCCTGTTAGACTAGTTTATTGATAAGTTTTCTTCTTCAAATTATGTAGGTGGCATCCGTTATGCGAATCTGCAGTGCCCTGATTTTTGCTACATGCACATTCTTCCAAAATAACGGATTTCTAAGTGTGCAAGTGCCCATTATAACAACCACAGATTGTGAAGGATTTAGCAAAACGTTTCAGATTACAACTCTTTCTGAAGAAGAAGTTATAAAAAAGAAGCAACCATGTGCTGATGATGAAGAAGGCGTTAGCCTTGAAGCTATTAAGGCGGCTATAAAGGAGAAGAATAATCTGATTCAACAACTCAAGGGACGTGAAAGCGACAGGGATACACTGTTTGCTGTAGAGCAGGATTTGCTCAAAACAAGAGAATTGGCATCATATTTAGAAGCAAAAAGGAAACTGAAATCAGAAACTTTAATTCCTGAAGATTTCTTCTCACAGCAGGCTTATCTAACTGTTTGGGGCCGCCTTCATCTGGAGAGCTATTCTTGTGCTCTTGGAGATGTCTACTCTTTTGGACCCAGGTTTCGTGCAGATTAAAGGGAAACAGAAAAACATTTTCCAGAGATGTGGATGGTTGAAGCTGAAATGGCATTTTCACAATTAGGGGTATGACAATAAGTGATTGCTCTTATTTATTTACCGTTCTGTGTGTGTGTGTGTTAAAAGTTCTATCGTTTTGTGGGTTTTCTAGGACGCAATGAACTGTGCAGAAGACTATTTTAAGTTCCTGTGGGAATGTGTTTTGGAAAATTGTTCAAGGGAGATGACACATATTGAAAAATTTAGAATCAATCTTCTTGAAGCAATGATATCATGTCAATATATAAGGATTACATACACGAAAGCAGTGAATATTTTGAAACAGGTACGTTTATGTTCTTGTCGCTACTGCAGAGTTACATGTTAACCTATAGTAAGTTTACCTCATGTAGATCTTTTAATTACCATTTGACAAGTAGGTTTCTGATAGAAAATCTGAAATTCAACCTGAATGGGGCATTGCTCTAACAGCTTAACATCTAAGGTACTTACATTATCGTGTTAGTTTTAAATTCTACAAGTTACTTACATTATGGTGTTAGTTTTAAATTCTACAAGCATTAGAATGGATGATAAATGAAGGATTTCACTATGATTGGCACTTACATAATGTTTATGCATTGACCGTTATTTGACTGATGAGATATATATGGAGCCTGTAATAGTATACAATTTCTCAAAGGAACTTAAGCAATTTTATGCACGCTTGAATGATGATGGAAAAACAGTTGCAGCATTTGATATTGTTATACCGAAGGTAAGCTCAACATTTTTTTTTCCAAGAGACACGAGCTTCTTGACGAGAATATTGATCTTTAATGAAGGCTTTTTTAGTTCCTTTCAAGCCTTATTTTTAATAGAGTTGTTATAAAGCTAGGTGGCTTCTTTTTTTTTTTTTTTTTTGGCAGGGTGGTGGAATATTCATCACTGGTAACTAAAATGCGGAGCGGTTTGATATGTTAATACAGGGTAACACCTACTTAGTTCTATTGATTAGTGTTGGATACATATCTTTTTTAGTGGTTTACAGTTTTGCAGTAAAGGGAAAAAAGAGTAAAAGTGAGATTTCGCTAAGGTATTGTATCAAATTTTTTTTTTAGGATGGAAAGAGAAGTTAAAGGGTAGTGATGGAAAGGTATGCAATGGAAAGTAAATGATGTTAATTAACTTAACTTTATTAAAGAGTTTTTTTTTTTTTTAATGTGGTTAATGGATGTAAGCTATTTAAAATATTTTTGTTCCACCTTTTATCCCAATTTTGAATTAAGAAAAATAAACATTTAAAAACAAATAGACGTATAACCTCTATTTACTCTCATTTACATAATAAAAAAAATTCACAAATAAGATAAACTCATTAATCTCCATTTATATTCCGCTCTTTAACTCATTCTAACCACTCCCATGCAAAGTTTAAAGCGAACTTGAACTTAAGATTAAAATTATTTACATAATTGGTAAACATCCCTAATTTTTTATAGGATAAGTGAACTAGGCTTGGCAAGAGAGCAGTATGAATGGTACTTGGATCTTTGCCGCCATGGAACGATCGAGCACTCTGATTTTAGTGTTGGGTTTGACATCATGGTTCTCTTTGCTATTGGCATCCTGATGTCAAAGATGCAATCCCTTTCCCCACACTATAAGAACATATAAAAATATTGACAGAATTTATCAACGGATAAAATAAATACTGTCGGATTAACGACGGAATGGAAGAGAAAATTTATGTTAAAATCGATTACCAATGGACCAACATTGGTAAACTTTGGCGCCTTACACATTGTTTGGATTGTTGGTATGTAATGGAATGGAATGAAATGAATTGGTTTGTAAAATATTTTGGTGTTTGGATAGAAGGGTTTGGAGTGGAATGGATTGGTTTGAGAGGTTTTGGTAAACCAATCCATTACCACCCAAACCCTTAAATTGAAACACCCCAATTTGGGGTGTTTCCATTGGTTCAAAGGTTATTTGGTCATACAATTACACATTTGCCCTTGGTTATTTGTTAGAGCAATTTGCTTCCTTTTCATTTTTTTGTGAATAAAAATTAATTGTTCACATTTTTTGTGAATGAAAATAAAATATAATTTTTGAATAATAATATTAAATTTTCATTTTAATATTAAATATTTGATAAATGAAAAAATAAAAGAAAATTATATTTGTATATATAAGGGTATTTTTGTTAATTTTTAAGTTAACATTTCATTCCATTCTAATGCAAACAAACAAAATTAATTTCAAACCATTCTTTTTCATTCCTACCATCCCAAACATAAATATAATTTAACACTTTCTTTCCAAACCAATCCATTCCATTACATTCCATTAATAACCCTTCCAATCCATTACAAACTATTCATCCAAACATAGTGTTAATTTATTGACGAATTCACTGACAGAGAGAAACAAACAAACACACGAGAATTAACACACCCAATGATCCGTCGATGATTTTGGTAAATAAATCTAAAGAAAATATATTGACAGAACAATACAGTTGACGTGTTAAGTTTTGTCAATAAATGTTATATAAAACTGCTAGATGTACCTTTTCTTTCTCTCTTCTTCTTTCTTCCCTCCCTCCCTTTCCTCTCCTCTCCCTGCACCCCTACGGTCCGACTCCTCTCTCCTTTGGCCCCCTCACCGTGTTGTTGGCCTCTCCCTCTCACCCAGTTGATCTCTCTTTCCAGTGTCTTCCCCTTGCTGCTCTTTCTCCCCCGTTGCTCTCCTCTCTGTTTCTGCTGCCACCAATGATGCCGCCGCATGGGACGACTCCACTATCACAACCAAATGTCGCTGCCCCTGCCCCTGCCCCTGCCCCTGCCACCTAGAACATTCCCTCCCTCTATTTGTTGTATTTTTTTTTTTTGTAATTTTGATAAAAAATGTGAAATTTGTAATAAATTTTATATTTTTTATTATAATATTTATGAAAATCTATAATATATTATTATATGAATTTTTTATTGCGAAATCTGTAACAATAATAGTGTTTTTGATTGAAATATGAAAATGTGAAATGTATAATTGTAATATTTGTGTATTTTTTGTAATTTTGATTGTAATTTTGAAAATGTTAATAGTTTTGTATTTTTTATAATATTCTAAAAATGTTAAAATTCTTAACATTCTATAATATTTTTGTATGTTTTGTAATTTTGTAATTTTTAAAAGTGTTGATTTATGAGAAATGTTGAGAATTATATTGAAAATTTAAAATTTTTATTTAATTTTGTTGGTGATTATTGTGAAATTTTGCGAATATTAAGAAATATTGTTAATATTGGAAATTTATTTGGTGAATTATGATAAATTATATAATTTATTGAATAAATTTAATAGAAAGTTTAGTGTTAGATGTGCAAAGTTAGTAACTTTAGAAATTTAATATATATAATAAATTGAATAATTTAATAAGTTTATGAAGTTTATTAATTTATGTATAATTTAATTAAATTTGAGAAATTGTAACATTTAATGAATAATTTAAATGTAAATAAATTAAAATTTAGAAATTTAAGTGTAATTTAATTTTTTTAGTAATTTAAATATAATTTAATTAAATTTTAGAACTTGTAGAAATTTTATAAATTGTAGCCATATATAATGAATAATTTTAATGTAATTTAATAAAAATTTATAAAGTTATGTGTAATGAATTAAATTTTAGAAATTTTAATAAAATTTAGTAATTTAAGTGTAGGTTATGAAAATTTTAGAAATTTCAATTAAATTTTTGTAAGTTAAATAAATTTGAGAAATTTTAGGAATTTTATAAATTTGAGCAATTTAATTAAATTTTAGAAATTTAAGTGTAATCAAATATAATTTATGAAATTTTAGTTAAATGTAGCAATGGAATGTAATTTAATAAATTTTTAAATAAATTTTAGTAATTTAAGTGTAATTTAGTTTAATTTGCAAATTATTGAATAGAAATGTTGTTAAAATTTAGTAATTAAATTTAGTTTAATTTTTGAAATTATAAATCTAATTTAATTTTTGAAATTTTGAAATTATAAATTCATTAAAGTTACTAAGTTACTAAGTTAAGTGTGTTTTTAATTTGTGAAATTAATGTAGTTTAATTAAATTATAGAAATTGTATATATTTTTTGATATTTGTCATTTATAATTTTTTGTTTTTATTTTGTGCTTAAGTTGAAACATTTTTTCATGAAGTTTATGTTTTCTATGCTATAAGAAGTATTTATTTAATTTAGAATTTTTTATTTAATAATTGGTATGTTAAAAAATATATTTTTTTATTGAATCATTGGTATGTTAAAAATTTTTTGTATGTATGTATCTTTGTATGTAATAAATTTTAAATTTTATAAAATTGTATAATAATAAACTAATAATATTGAATAAAATATTCAATAAATGCAAAAAAGTTATAAGTTACTTAAATTGGCTTAAATTTTAAAACATAAAATATGAAAAAATGTTAATAGCAAAAAATTATATTGAATTAAAGTACAAAAAAATTTATAATATAATTAATGATATAAGATATATAAAAAATTATTCTTGAAATTATAATGTTCCAAGGTATTTCATAAAATTTAACAATATTTTAAATTATAACTAACTTTCTCTACAAATTAAAAATTAATTACGAATGCCATAAAAATATTTTAAAAATTAATTACTTAAATGATCATAAAATAAAAAAATATCTAAATATTTACTCATGCTATGTTTGCCCCAAAAAAAGAAAAAATTTATAAATTATAAAAAAAATGTTTAAATTATAAAAAATTCCATAAAACTTTAAAGTACATTATAGATGTCATAAAAGATTTAAAATCTTAATTGCAATAAATATTGTTAAAATTTTAAAAATAAGAAAATATTGAAAAATTGAATTATCTTAAATTGGCCACTAGCAAATGCAAAAAATGTGTAAATTATAAGTAATATTCCTAAATAATTAACAAGTTAATTATGAATGCCATGAAGTAATATAAAAATAATAATATGCTCAAAAAATTTCATAAAAGTTCAAAATTTTAAAACATTAATAATATTCACTAAAAATTTCATAAAATTTCAAAGGTTTCAAAAAAAGAAAATAATATCGTTAGAAATTTAATAAAATTGCAAAACTGAGATAAAATAATAATATTACAAAAAATAGAATAGATGGAAAAGTTTAGAAAAAATTAAGATTATTAGGCAAAAACTATGATTTGAAAACTTTCTTCTTCTATTTTTAAATTTTATATGTTTGGACTTAATGTTTATTTGGAATTTTATTATTATTTTTATTTTTCTAAAAAGGTCAATACCAAAATAATATGTAATTTATAGGAAATTAGATTAAATTTTCTTTTAAGTTTATAGAAGAACATATAGACATAACCTTAGATACTTCTTTGATGATATTCTTATTTGAAGATGAGAATAACGCTGAATTGTCCAAAGTGGAAAATTTGAAAATTTATTGTTAATATAACTTGTTGTATATAATATAGTTTACTATATATGCTATTGGTAATTTTGGTTATGTATCTCCTAACATATTCTCTTAGTGCATAATGATAAATATTGAAAAATATTTTTCATTTTGGTACATTAAGAGAACTGTAGTGAGGTGCTATCGAATTTCAGCGGCAATGTGAACTATATTGTTATAGCAAATTGTTATATGATAATGAATTTATAAAAAAGTTTGGTTCTTACCTTATAGGCAAGGGGAAATGAGGAAATAATATTAAATATAAAAAAAAATAAAAAAAGGCATATAAAATATTGAAATGAAAATATTATATGTATGTATAATTGCATTGTTACACTAAAATTTTAAGTTTTTATCATGAGATCAGATAGGAATTGAATGTATTTTAGGTTGAAGGATGATTTATTATGTCCATAATTCTTAAAAGATGTGAAACAATTCATTCAATTCAAATATCTGTGCAGTCATAAGAAGTGTCAGAATCGTAGTTATTTGGGCTTAATATAGTAATTTTGCATATTATGCAAAGGGGTTTTGTTGCTAGGTACTATGAATGGTATTTGTACAATGAAGTATGTGGTTTTGGAACATCAACTGTAGATGAACCTAAACTTTTAACTAATAATGTACGTCTAAATGAATCAAAATCTATTGCATACCATAATATGTGTTGGCCTAGGGCACCAAGAAGGGGGTTGAATTTGTGCTCAATTTAAAAATTAAAAAGAGGGTTAATGTGTTTAAAAAGATGAGTAGGAGAAGAAAGAAATTGACACAAGTGTTTATAGTAGTTCGGGTGTTAACTAACCTTATATTCACTCTCCAATTCTCTATAATTGGGTGTTTCACTCAACTCAATAGGTGTTTCCAAGCTTACACCAAACTTTTACAACTTGTGTTTTCTAGGCTCATACAAAAACATTTTACAAATGTTTTCAAGGCTCGCACTAAAATCTCTCACAAGTGTTTTTAACGCTCACACTAAAACCTTTTACAAGTGTTTTCAAGGCTCACACTAAAACCTCTTATAAGTGTTTTCAAGGCTCACACTAAAACCTCTTACAATGGTGTTTATTGTCACACCAAACAATCACTAAAGCATAAAAAAGAATTGAAAGAATGAGTTGCAAATTAGTAAGAGTATGGTAAAACTATTACCAAAGAGATGTTGGACTAAAATTATCAACAAATCTCCAAGATGTGCTGGGCAGATTCAACATTAAATGCTTGTTAGGCTGAAGTCGCGGTTGCTACTGCCTTTTCTCAGTTGTGAATTTTCAATTTCCATAGAGGAGTTGAAAATTTCGGCGAAAAACCATGTTTGTGTCTAACGGCTAGTCCATGTGTCAATTTTTCGTTGGTCATCCAGGAAAATATAGTTGTTATGTTAACCACTCTCAAAAGTCATGGTCGCGAAACAACTATGTCTTGGGTGTGACTGAGACCGCGAATTCCTCTGTTTAAAGAGGAAACTTCAACTCTTTAAGTTGCGGTCACTACCAGATTTTTGCGCTCGCAATTCTTTATCTTTGAACGGACATCTGAAACACTTGGCATGCTATAGTTGTGGCTTTGATTCCCTCCTTTTTCACTATGAAGGTCACCGTCGCGATTAAGATGCGACGCACATCGTGAATTCTTGTGTGACTAAGGCTTGGCAATGTTTGCCTGGTTCGCGGCAGTGAGATAACCCATAATTTCTTCTATCCTAGTTTCATCCTTTCTTGTGATTGATACACACTGAAAATTAGAGTGATCTTTACAAGGTTAAAGATTTTAAACTCCATCCAACTTTCAATGAAAAATTCTAATTTATAATCTACAAAACAACATTAAATGAAATATTAGAATTGATCAATATCTATTGTCAAGATCAAAAGAGATTCATGACTTTGGTTAAATCAACCTAGTCCAATAATATGATAATAAAATGGAATGAGCCAGAGTTTGATTGGAGTGGAATGAGTGAAGCTCCCAATCTAATGACTTAGAAGTTGTATGACATACTTAATGTAACGAATAAGGAATTGTGGTCTGGTTGCAAAAAACATTTAAAGCTATCTTGGGTTGCATGACTGATGAATATCAAATCGAAGCATCATTTATTTGAAAGGTGTTACAATGATATTATACTATGGTATAATGAGTCGTTACCTGAGGTTCATACGATAGTTGATAGTTTTATATAACACCAAGAAATTGATGCAAGGTTAGGTCTTCCGATTGAGAATATTTATTACTACAAGAATAATTGTATGTTATATTAGGGTGATGATAGTGACTTGATGACATGAAAGTTTTGTGATTTCCCCAGATATAAGTGCATGCCTTAAGGATCAAGTACATCTAAAAAAGAAGTTTCTCGTAAGAAGATGTATTACTTTCCTCTGACGTCGAGACTGTAAAGATTATATGCTTTTGAAGCAGCTGCTAAGTATATTAGATGGCATGCTGAGCATGAATAGGATGGAGAAGGGATGGAACATTATTTAGATTCTCCTGCGTGGTAGTATTTTAATAGAATGAATCCACAGTTGGCATCTGAAATTCAAAATGTCATGTTTGGATTATACATTGATGGGTTTCAACCTTTTGGATAATTTGGATAATAATATTCATGTTGCCCAATTATTCTAACCTCTTATAATTTGCCACCCTTGATGTGTTTGCAAGAGTAATATATGTGTAGTTCTGTTCTGGTTTTAGGACCTAACAATCCTGAACAGAAGTTAGATGTATTCATGCAGTCCATGATTGTAGAACTAAAAAAGTTATGTGAAATTGATATGGAGACGTATGAAATTTCACAAAGCGTAATTTTCAATTATGAGCTACTTTGCTGTGGACTGTTAGTGATTTTTTCGCTTGTGGTATATTGTCTGGATAGAGTACTGAAGGCAGTGGTATATTGTCTGGATAGAGTACTGAAGGCAGACTTGCTTGTCTGTATTGCATGGAATATATTGATGCCTTTAAGCTTCCAAATGGAGGTAAGCATTCTTGGTTTGATAATACTAAAAAATTCTTATCGCCTAATCATCCATCACGATGAAACAAAACTATTTTTTGTAAGAATCGAATATGGAAGATTCAACTCCATCAATAAGGTCAGGAATAGGAGTGCTAGAGGAAATCACTGAATTACGATTGATGAGGGTAACTGAAGTTAGATCTAAAGATGTTAATGGTCAAGTAACAAAACAAACAAGATGTGGGTGGAAGAAATGAAGTATATTCTGGGATTTGCCTTATTGGAGTTCCAATTTGATAAGGCATAATTTGGATGTCATGCACATTAAGAAGAATATGTTTGAAAATATTTTTAATATAATATTGAATGTAAAAGGGAAATCTAAAGATAATGTCAAATCTAGAGAAGACTTGAAGTTATTTAATTGTCATTTGGAGTTACATCGGGATAATGCAAATGGAAAATATCCAAAGGCAAAATATATATTTAATAAGCAAAGTAAACAAGTATTATATGAATGGCTCAATGTGTCGATATGCACAAGCTAAAGTTGTTTGGTGTGAAAAGTTATATGTTTATACAATGATTACTCCTTATTGCTTTTCTCGAGTTGTTGTCTTCACAAGTATGGAAACCGCTCATAGAGTTGAGTTTTTTTTTTTTTTAAGAACACACTGCACTGTAAATCAGGGAGGAAGACATGACACAATTTAAAATTGACATTCCTTTGTGTTGGACTAGGATGGTTAATCCTTAGTCTAGAACCTCTTTTGATCTTGACAAAGATAATTGATCATCACTAATATTTCAAATAAGTGTTAACTTTGCAGAATACATAAATCTCTCAAGAAGAAATGAAAGGAGTTGATAAACTCCAAAGTGACATGTAAATCGCGAACGCAATCTAAGATTCGTGACTGCGACTCATGTTAAGACATGCTGAAATTCAAGCAGGCGAAATAGCGAAGACATTCTCTATCGCGACCTATGGAAAAGAAGAAGCCTAAAATGTGACAGACGAATTTGCGGTGTACGTCACGCCATCGTCGCGAACGCGAATTTCAAAGTGACTCAAGAGGGAAGCAAGTCTATAACCACAACTTGACAAGTGTCCCAGAAGACCGTTGAAAATCAAATTTCGTGGTGGCATCTTGTTGGTAGCCACCGCGAATCCTGAGGAAGAAAAATGACCGCTTTTGACAGATGAATTTGCGTCATCTGTCGCGTCCTATACAAGAAAACTCGCTACCGCGACTTTTGAAAGTAAGTGAAAGACAACGACTGTATTTTCCTGGTGAACTAATCAGAAGCTGCCACGTGGACTAGTCGTTAGACACAAACCAGATTTTTCTTAAGGAATTTGGATTTCACGACCGCGAAATGGTAGTAGCGACTGCGATTTCATCCTGATAAGCATTTAATGCAGAATCTGCCTAGCATGTCTCAAAGATTTGATGAGCAATGATCTGCAACGTCTCTTTGGTGAAGTTTGGGTATAAATACATCACCAAACAACCATGAATAAGGTTGCTAAGGAATTTATTACAAGTGATTAAAGCTCTCAATCTTTGCTACTAATTTCCTTCATTTTCTTTATGAAATTGTAATTGTTAGGTGTGACCATTAAATACCAAGTTGTAAGGTTGTAGTGTTAGCCTGCTAAAACATTCTAAGAAAGGTTTAAGCATGAGCCTAGTGAAACACTTGAGTGAGGTTATATGTTAGCCTAAAAACACATTGTTGTAAGGTTGTGTGTGAGCCATCAAAACACAAGTTGTACAAGTTGAGTGTGAGTTTGAAAACACCTAGAGATAGTGAAATACTCAATTGGTTAATTGGGGAGTGGACGTAGGGTCAATTATACCCGAACCACTATAAATTGATTGTCTTCATTCTACTCTTTCTTCTTCCCCTTTTCCTTGTTGTTGAAATTTTATACACTAATTCAACCCCCCTTCTTGGTGCCTAGGGACAACAAGTGGTATCAGAGTAAGATTTTCACAAATCAAACCTTCATTGGGTGAAACAAGATCATAACACAAGAAGTAAACCACTCATAACCAAGGCCATATTTTGATGAAACCAACTACACTCATTGGAAGTATAGGATGGAGATTTATCTTGACATAGATGTGGTAGACCTTTGGGATGTGGTAATTAAGGAATGGAAGCCTCCTACAAGAGTTGTGGATGTCAATGAAGAATTAATCCCAAGGGATGAATGGGTTAAAGCTCACTGAAAGTCAAATGGCAAGAATAAGAGGGCAATGGTCATTCTCCTAAGCTCACTTTTGCAAGAAGAGATTGGAAGAGTGCAACATTGTCAAACTATATATGCCATATGGAAGACTCTAGAGAACTATCATGAAGGTATAACTTTAGTCAAGCCAAGCCGTTTGGAGATGTATGTCACCGAATGGGAACTCTTCATGAGGAAAGACAACGAAAACATCACGGAAATGACCAATCGCCTCTTGTCCATAGTCACCAATATGAAGAAGTTTGGAAGAGCACTTACCAATTATAAGGTAAACACTAAAATCCTTAAAACTTTTCCTCTTGACAAATTTGGGACTAGGGTGTGCAACATTCAAAAGTCTAATCCGGAGATTGGAAAGGTCCCAACTGATGTGCTCATTGGCAAGCTCTTGACTCATGAGTTGGCCATTCAAAAAGATGAGCAAATGAAGAAGCTAAGGGGCCAAGGTGAAAAACCAAAAAAAAGAACCTTGGGTCTCAAAGCTTCAACATGGGAGAAAGAAGTAGACACATCCTCAAGTCAAGAGGATA
>CATIWR010406684.1:0-13614 GCA_949677035.1 Omphalea diandra
CACCAGTTTATCTTTTCAACAGCATTGGATGGGAAGATAAAAGCATGGTTGTATGACAATTTGGGATCTCGAGTTGATTATGAGGCTCCTGGTCGCTGGTGCACGACCATGGCTTACAGTGCTGATGGTACAAGGTTAAAATACTAAACTTAGTTTGCCAGCATTGCTTATCTTTTGATATCTATTGTTGAATGGAAAAACTGACATCATCTTTTCATTGGTCCCTTTTTCTTTGGGTTTTTGGGTGGAAACTGTAGGCTGTTTTCATGTGGGACAAGCAAAGAAGGGGAGTCACATATTGTTGAATGGAATGAAAGTGAAGGTAATGTAAAAAGGAGCTATCAAGGTTTTCGCAAACGCTCTTTGGGTGTTGTGCAATTTGATACAACAAAGAACCGATTTTTGGCTGCTGGTGATGATTTCTCTATCAAGTTCTGGGATATGGACAGTGTTCAACTTTTGACATCAATTGATGCTGATGGAGGTCTTCCGGTAAGTTTTTTTTGCTAGCAACTTGTAAGAGAATATTTTGAGGATGGTAGATGCTCATTTTGGCTTTTTAATTTCTTAGGCGAGCCCACGTATCCGCTTCAACAAAGATGGAACTCTCTTGGCAGTTTCTGCCAATGAGAATGGTATTAAAATATTAGCAAATTCAGATGGCCTTAGGCTGTTGCGCTCATTTGAGAATCTCTCTTATGATGCCTCCCGAGCATCTGAAACTGTTACAAAGGTAATGTTATTAGATTATTCGTTCTAATATGAGTGGACCCGTTAGTAACTAAGACGTGCATAACATGTTTTCTACCATGCAGCCTATTATTAATCCAATCTCAGCAGCTGCAGCAGCAGCAGCTGCAACTAGTGCTGGACTTGCAGAAAGAAGTGCATCTGTGGTTACCATTCCTGGAATGGTTCGTAAGACATGTTTATTCTTTTATATCCAACATTATAAATTCTTCACTATTGGCTACTTCCCTTCGATCACACAGTTATGTGTTCAAGTACTTTGAAGGGTGAATGTTCTATTTCTGAGAAGTAGAGTAGATCCTGCAAGCATGATCTAATGAATTTTGAGTTAGTAGCACACAAATAAATTTTGTTTAAAGAAAAATTTGACTTTGGTAGAATGGAGATGCTCGGAACTTGGGAGATGTGAAACCTAGAATAACTGAAGAATCCAACGACAAATCAAAGATATGGAAGGTCACTGAAATCAGTGAGCCATCTCAGTGTCGGTCCTTAAGGCTTCCTGAAAATTTGAGAGTAAACAAGGTAAAAAAAGTCGTCTGTTGCATCCACTTTTTACTCTATTATTTTTACCATTAATGTTCATGGATGGTTTTGTGCTCATTTATATTACTTCTGATTGTTAATTTTAGTTTAATGGCTATTCTTTTCTTTGGACCATTTAAGTGTATTCTCTGGTCTACAGGCTGCATGATTTAATCCACACACTGGTGCGCATCTTACTTAAGCTCCAGATACACTATGAATCTAATATAGGACTGCATATCTTCCTGTTCATACTCATACCTTAGTATTTGTGTTTTGGTTGGACTAACTGATGAACTAACCTCCATGAGGTGATCTATCATGAGAAGGATTAGTTCAACAATGTGGCTAGTGAAGCTGTTGTCAAATAGAAGTACTTGTCATTGATGAAATCCTGTTAAGCATGCGCTCAAGAGTTTAATTTAATTTAAGAACTTGATGAAAAAAAACTAAGAATCTGGGATAACTAATAAATGAGACAACAAATTGGCCTTAATTGTTGAAGACGTTAGTTCTGCTGACTTGAATTGGCATAATTTGAGGGGTGGGATCTCATCATGCGAACTTAGTGGGAAGAAAATAACTCAAAATATTCAGGTTTTGTATACATATAAACGCTGTTACGTGTTAACATGTAAAAGTAATGTGAAGATATCCTGCCCCATAAGACTTCGACCGTCATTCCTGTGATAACATACTGGTCTTGGTGTGAGAGCATGCAATAAAAGAAAAGCTGTCTAATCTACTTATTGTGTAATATATTGCTTGAAGTGTTATCTTTGATTTAAGCAAATAGATCTCTGTTATGGTTAAAGTAGAAAAATATAAGTTGTTTGATTGAACAGTTAATGAAATATGGTTTCCTAACTCTTCCAAATCAAATATGTGGTGGGCTCAGCAATGGCTAATAACTGCTACCTGTCCCTGATGAACTATGGTGATGAATACAAGGAACTGTTTTATGATTCCATTTCAAGTAGAATCATGAACTCCATTTATAGAATTATTTTTGGCTTTCCCTTCTTCCAACAAAAGGATCATCATTGGTTTCTTCTCTTGAATATTGCAGATATCAAGGTTAATTTATACAAATTCAGGGAATGCCATTTTGGCATTGGCTTCAAATGCCATTCATCTACTATGGAAGTGGCAACGAAGTGACCGTAATTCAACTGGCAAGGTAGGGGCATCTGCTCAGTACTTTTCATTCAAACGTCTGTATTCATGTCAAATTTCTAAATGAGTTGCATTACATCTTAACATGGTGGTTCATCCCATAGGCAACTGCCAATATGTTGCCTCAATTATGGCAACCGTCGAGTGGCATTTTGATGACCAATGACATTGCTGACACAAACCCTGAAGAGGCTGTTCCTTGCTTTGCTTTATCCAAAAATGACTCGTATGTTATGTCGGCTTCAGGAGGGAAAATTTCCCTGTTCAATATGATGACCTTTAAGGTACTGCATAGATCCTGGGATGTAATTTGGATTCTTCAGTCAATTTATTTCTGACCAAACTCATCTCCTTTTGAGCAAATGCAGACGATGACAACTTTCATGCCACCACCACCTGCAGCAACGTTTCTTGCTTTTCATCCTCAAGATAATAATATTATTGCTATTGGCATGGATGATTCCACAATTCAGATCTATAATGTCCGTGTAGATGAGGTAAAACTTAAATGTTGTGAATGTTACCTTCTCCACCTGTGTTTAGGAGTAACACTCGTTATTGGGTAATTTTTTATTAATGCAGGTGAAGAGCAAGCTCAAAGGCCACTCTAAAAGAATAACTGGCCTTGCTTTCTCCCATGTGCTAAATGTGCTAGTTTCTTCAGGAGCAGACGCTCAGGTAATAACTTTATCCCATTTGATGTCTTATGTTTGGTCACTTTTGTTCTTTTTTTTTTTTTTGAATTGTTGGGATCGCTAAAATTATATTCATTTTTAATTATTTTTTACATGTTTGACCTTTAAAATAATTCAGTGCTTCATTATTTTCAGAAATTATGCATAAGAAATACTTAAAGGTTTTGTTGATACGATACACAGAAAGGAATATAGGCTTTTGTTTCCTTCTATGATGCCTATCTTTTTGGGGTTCTCTCTCTGAATCCATTGTCAACCTTTTATCTTGGCACCCCTAATCATCATTCATTTGTTCTATCTCCAGCTTTGTGTATGGAACTCTGATGGGTGGGAAAAGCAGAAGACAAGATTCTTGCAAGTTCCATCTGGGAGAACAACGACAGGACAATCAGATACACGTGTACAATTTCATCAGGACCAGATACAATTCCTTGTTGTACATGAGACTCAGCTTGCAATATATGAAGCAACAAAACTAGAATGCACTAAGCCGGTAGCTTTCGTTCTTTTGTTCACTTGTGAAAGCAACATAATGCCCTTTTGTTATTAATTCTTCTTTTTGCTTATTTTTCTTTTGTTCAGTGGGTTATACATGAATCATCTGCGCCAATATCTCACGCAACATTCTCATGTGATAGTCAGCTGGTCTATGCCAGCTTCTTAGATGCAACTGTCTCTGTGTTTAGTGCTCAAAATCTGAGCCTACGTTGTCGCATCAATCCTTCCTCTTATCTACCTGCTAATGTCAGGTAAACACCATTGCTCCATGTGTCAGATAGTTCTATCTTACATTTGAATCTCATTTGCCTGGACGACATGTTTGCCTAGTAGTTTTGTTTGGGATGCTTTTTCCAGTCAAATGATTCTGTATTTGCCATGACCAAAATGCATGCCAATTGACTCTTGAAGTTTAAGTTTTTCAGAAGCCAAACTTAAATGTGCACTGGGACGCTTGTCAATGATCATTTGCTTATCTTGTTTTCCCAAGTCATATTTACTAGCAAAGTAGAAATAAACCTTACCGAAATTCTGCAATGGGGGTTGACTTGATGCACCCTGTGCATAAATTTGATTTGCCTAATTCTTTTTCTCAATACCTTTATGAGGTGGAATATCATGCAAGTTATGTGTTTGTGGTCAACAGCCATATCATGAAATACTTGATAACTTTTTCTTAAAGTTTCGTATCTATCGTACTGATGTATTTTAAAAACTAAAAATAAATTATTATTATTTTTTTATAATTATGATTGAGATCTCTTATCAAGAATGATGCTGGATTACTTCGAATGAATTTCAAAATATTGCTCAAACTTGACAATCTCTTTGACCTATCAGAACCATTCTGGGTTTCTGCATTGTTAGACAATTCCATTTCTGATGCTTCTGCATTAGATTCTTTATGCATTACTAGTCTGGTTTGGTAAGGATACTGCTTCATCTCCTATGTATTATTTCTGTTTTGACACTTGTTTACCATACAGCAGTTCAAATGTCCACCCACTTGTGATTGCTGCACATCCACAAGAATCAAATCAGTTTGCATTGGGACTATCTGATGGTGGTGTTCATGTCTTTGAACCGCTTGAATCTGAGGGCAAATGGGGTGTGCCTCCACCTGCAGAGAATGGGTCAACAAGCAGTGTGCCAGCGGCCCCCGTTGGACCTTCAGGTTCAGATCAAGCGCAGAGATAATCTAATGACTGCCAGAGACAAGTCCTTTTACACGCTTGGCTTGCTGGTCCACCCTAAGTTAGGTACGGCTTGCATTTTGATTGGCTTCTATGCTTGTCTGAGTGCTGCTTTATAATAGTGCTTGATCTGTGCAGCTATTTGGTACATGATCATCAGGACAAAACATTTGATTTTTTCAGTTTTACTTGGAGAATTATACTCCATACTTCCACATGTGTAATACCACCAACTTGGTACAAGAGCTGATAAATTTACAGCAATATTTCTATATACCCGATCCGTAATTGGTTGGCAGTTTAGGCCAGTATCCGAAGATCTCCCTTCTTGTCCTGATTGTCCTCAGTCAAGTTTGCTTTATAAATATTCTATTCTCAATTCTGTTGAAATTTAACATGATATAACATTGTTTTCTTCCTACTTTCACATATATTTTCTTGTTCTCATTTTTGTTTGCAGTTTGAGGTTCATGACATGTAATTTACTCAAGGAAGAACTCGCAAAAGATGTAGATTTAGCATGTTTTGTCAGATACTATGTAAGGTAAATGCTGTAGGAATATTATTAGTAAAATGCTTCACCGTTTAGAAAAAAGATCTCGAAGATTTTTTTTTTTGTTCTGTTTATTTTTCTTTTGTTTCAATTGTTTAATAGTCTGAAATTTTATTTTATTTTTTGTCTTGAGCCCTTGGCATCCTCAAATATTAAAGCTTTCTCCATTTTTTTTTATTTGTCTATATATGGAAAACCTCTTTTTTTTTTTGGCCGGCCTTGCTTCCTGGAATTTTAGGCGAGTTAAATGAATAAAATAATTTCCTCATTCCTCAAAGGGCATTCAGTTTTTCCTACTCTGCTAAAGTGCTAATTTAGTAATACGTAGATGTTCATTAGAAATTTCCTCATTACTCTGCACGTTTGAAATTTGTGTGAAATGGACTTAGATTTACTATCTGAAGGAGGCGGTTGTCATCTTTCCATTGACTGTTACCCTTTTTCCAGTCCATGATGAGACCCGTCCTAAACTTTCGTTGCGGTACGGAATAACAAATACATAATTCCTCGCCTGTTCCTATTTTCATTCTTATGCGAGGAAACTGTTTTGGGCTTTAATTAGAGAAGCTCGCAGAGCATAACATGTATGATTTCACGGGGATTGAATGCCAGTTTTTTGTCATGTAGCCACTGTTAAGGCCTCACACCTACAGGATCATATGTGCTTGTAGCTTAGCTTCCAACATGACTAATGGTGTATTTCATCCTAGTGGAATCCATGTTTTATCTCAAGCAGTAGGATTGCCAACGAAAAGGGTTTAGATGAAAGTAACATGGAATGGGTTCTAGATAAATTTAGACAAGTGAAATGATCGGCAAAGTGAAGCAGAAGTCACCTCTGCTCTTCCCTATATTTCAGAAGGAAGGATTTTTTCGTCTAGAGAATTGGGCTTGAATATTTCTGTGTAATTCATAAATTCATAGATTGGACACTATACACTAAAACCTATATATTCCCCAAGTCGAATGAGTAACTATTTTGAACTTGATATCTCATCCCAAAAATTTCAAACATTGTCATTCATTCACTGATTATAAAATATTTAACTATATAACAATTATTACATTTAAATCATGTAAGAGTAATTTGTATAAGATTTTATTTATTAATGATCTAATATAGCAGAAAAAAAAATAATGATAGATATAACCATTTTCTTTTAATTTAATATTTGTAATACGTTCTAAATTTCATATTCAATTTTTGAAGCATCTTTTTCTTGTCTTAATTTCATCCGTATGTTAGATAGTAACAAGACACTTGTTATTTATATTAATATTAATAATTAATTGATTATAAGCCCATTAGAAAAATGTCCCATCCTAATACGTAGTGTAGGATATAGGATATGCGATGTAAGAATGAAATGAAGATAATTTACGCAAATATTATTCTTAAAATATTTATTTTAACGTTTTTATATTTTTGACAATATTAATATCAATGTTTTTTTAAATCTATTTTATTATTAAATTTATATAAAATGACTATAATACTCTTTTGTATTAAAATTTCTCCTGTCAAAAGTCTAAAGAAATTTCATGATTCTCTTTTTTAACTAAATCTCTAAATCAATGGAAACTTTGCAATCTAACATTTTTTTTTGTTCTTTGATTTTTCACTATACATACATTTAAAGCACACATCAAACTCCTATTTGCTACTCGCATCTATTTCCACTTATGGCTCTTCACCTTCAAATTAACGTTCTTTACTGTAAAAACAAGAAACAAATGAACCCAAACATAACTTTACTCTCTGATGAAAAAAATTCAAAAAAAAAAAAAGGACCTAACAGCCACATTACCCATTTCCTTTACCCATCAACCCTCATTACCTTATAATTATAGACACCAAACCCAGACTTCTCATCAAACTAACCATCATATACAAACCATCCGATATTTATTAATAAAACTTCCAGTATATTAAACGCTCTAGACTTGACCATGTGATCCAATCACACGGACGATGTTGCCGATGATGAAGTGGTGTTCCTTATGTTGTTCTTAGCAGCAAGCTTTGCTTTATGTCGTTGTCGATTTGGACGGTAACGAGGAATTGAGCAAGACAATTGTGCTTTTCACTAACCATAAAAACAATTTTCGCATACAAAAGGATTACATAGTTTAATACTGCTAAAATACAAAATTATTAAATTTTATAAAATCCGAAATCAAATAACGTATTAGGGTAAAACATAATAGGGTTATCACATTTTAGTCCTTTTTTTTTCTTTAAAAAAGAAACTACACAAAACCAGTATCAATGCCGTCTTGATAAACAATTGGTTCATGCTTTAGTTGGTTACTGAACTGAGTTTCACAATTGCCCATTGTTAAATAAGCAATCAAGTTGCATTGGAATATAATTTTATAGTTATATCTTTGATCTAGATACAGAAATTTATAAAGTACTGTTGTTTCAATCTCTAAATGGATGAGATACGCATAAACTAGTATGTGGGTTGTTCACTCTCAATTTTAATTTTTTTTTAAATAAAATATTTTTTAATTTTTAATTAATTATAAAATTATTTTAAAAAATTAAATCAAATCAATTGAGTCTGGTTAAAAATTACGAAGACTCATGAATTAGATCATGTCAACTTTATGTTGAATTATTTCAATTCTCATTTAATTTCAGATTAAATCAAATTATTTTTAAACTAATTCAAATGAAGTCAGAAATGATCACTTCTACAAGTTGGCCTAATTGTAAGGTTAAAATAGAATCTATAATTTTTTCTAAAGAATATCTATTAAATAATTATGAAAAATATTAACATAAATAGAATCACACAAATCATAACCTTCTCCATCCTAAATCTCAAACTTTCTTCACCGCTTATATGGCTGCCTGGAATTTACATCTTAAACTCTAAAATTATTGTACGAACCAATATACTATAATTTATTCAATCACTTTTAAGATGCAAAGTGATAAATCTCAATACATCATATGTGTGTAGAGAAAATTAATTGTTAGAAAAGATTATTAAGACAATAAAAATTTACATTAGTGGCTTTTGTTTAAATTGAATAAGGTAATGGATAAGAGAAGAAAATGGGAAGATGTCAAACTTAGTAATATGTAAAAGATTAGAACAAAACAGTTTCATTATTTGAAACTAATATCATATAAACCCTTAAACATTTTAATTATGAATTTCATCTCTGATACCATAATGAAATAGGCTTTAGAAATAAATTAGATTCAAATAATATATAAAATGATTAAAACTAACTAATTTAATTACTTAAATCTAATATCATATAAACCCTTAATATTTTTGTTTCATTTTCAATGTAGGATAATTTTATGGATTTTAACAGCTTTTAGGTCAGTATCAAGAGATTCACTAACGACCAAATTCATATCAATGGTCTCAAATAGTTGCAGAATATGCATATTTGTACAACATTATAATAATTTAAAATATTAAAGCAACGATTCTATAAATCTTGACTATATTTATATACGTTTTATTAATTTTTATATTTTATTCGATGTGACATTATCACATTCTAACATGAACAACCTCAAGAATTCAAAAGGCTTTACTGTATAGCAATCTAGACAGGAAACTACTATTTAATTCAATTAGATTAAGATAACATGTTTTATTTGTTTTTTTAAGAGAAAAGACAACTTGTGTTTGATACTTTCTTACAGGCAACTATTTACATCAATTAAACTTATCTCCAAAAACTCCCTTAATCATCCATTTATTACGCACAATAAAATTACAAGTATTAATTTTAATAGAGGCATGAAAATGCCAAATAGAAGTTCAATATGAGTTTAAACATAGATAAAAGCACCAACGTTGCCAAATCATAGTAGAACTCCAAATTAAAACTGTACTTATGTCCTCATAATACAAGAAACTATAAAAAACTCAGATACGGAATCTTAAATATTTATCATAACAGAAATTATTCATTATCACTAATAACATCATATTATATAATGCAAGGTTAATTAATATATATATATATATATAGCTACAAAGGAATATGGTTAACAAATAATGATAAGATTTCATCCTTGGCTATATCCTCAATAGCATAACCATCTCCATGCTGATAAAAGAACTGTCCCGTCCTGGCTAAGTTGATTGTAATGCCAATAAAAGTTTGAGAGAAAGGATGATTAACAACTCTATCCATGTTTATCTTGGTCCATGCTTCCCTAATTAAGTTTCTTATGTGCTCTCTTGCTTCCTCTTCTGAAGCTCCTGTTTCATTCATGTAACATTGTATTGATTTTGGATTATCTCCTCTTTTCAATTCATACTGTACATTATTAAAGCAAGAAGTCAGGATCAAATGTTTAAAAGAGACAACAAATTGTATTATCATGATAGTAACCAAAATCATACATACCGAAGATGTTCCAAGGTCGTCTGTAAGCCTCAAAATCAAGGATGAATATCGAATTATATCAGGATATTGGTGAAAGCAATCCAATGCCTCGGTTGTAATAGGACTTGCTGAGAAAAAGTAGTAATGGAGTAGCAAAAGTGGACCTGTTATGGAAACCCATGCCATGTCAATGTACTGTTGAAGAGTTGGTTTGTATCCACTGCAGTACCATTTGGCCTCCAACAAATAGCATTCACATAAATCTGCCAACTGAGAACAATTTAGAGCGTGTTAAGCACTTAAGTAATTTGAGAAATTAATTAATAGAAAACACAACTTAATTAAGATGATAATTTTTTTTTCCCTCATTTAGGCAGCTCACGTATGTTCAAACTTATAATTTCACTATTTTAAGGCAATTATAAAGAATTTCCTTACCTATAAAGGGGAGGTGACAAATGAATTAGATTAGATATGTTTGAATTTGGATCATTGGTAATTCAAATAAGATCATCAACTTAAGATATATATAGACATTCAAGTTATTTTCATGCTTTGATATTAGGCCAAATCACTCATAATATAATATTGATTTTTTTAAAAAATAAAATTTAAATATTTTAAATAATTTAAATTGGTTTAAATTAAGATCAATTCATGTTGACACATGAAACTTTTGATTCATTTTGAGTTTCAATCATCTTAACTTTTTTTTGAATCAATTCAAATAACTTTTTTCAAATGGTTTAAATAACTCTGAGATTTATTTCATTATGCATATTGAGTTACGGGCCATGATAACTAATGTTAGTGTACAATTCTAATGTCGTTGAGTCAAAATTTAGGTAAACAACATACTTTTTGAATACAAAGACAACGCAATTAATATTTGTACCGATTTCTTGAGGTAGGGAATGATGTTAAATCCTTGTTTCTTGAGAACATCAAAACCCATTTCGTTAATGGAGTTATAGATGGCTGGGAAAGTTATCTTCATATAGTCTGGAAGCTGGTCAATCGAATTCACATCCCACCTAAAAATCCAAAACATGAATGAGAAGAAAAACATATATATGTTGAAGGATACTACTACAATAGTTTCTTACTTTTCAACAGCACTGGTGAAAAGTTCAAGTTCATCTAAGGTGCCATAGACATCATAAATATCATCAATTACTGCTACTAGACAAATGACCTTTGTGATCATTCTCCTGCCATACCCATACTCTGCCTCAAATTGAATCCCCACTGTCCATAAGAAACTCTGCATTAACTTGTTTCTGGCAAAGCTCAACTTTTCCGCAAGATCCGAATTCTTCCACCACCTTCACATCACATCAGATCAAGAAATCACTGCTTTTAGGACTGAATGAATATATATATAGTAGAGAAAAATTATACAAAGATGGCCAGGGAATATTTTGATGATTATATATCTGTATGATTAACATATAAATTAATGGAGAGAAAGAAGCCTGCCATGAGACGTATTTGAGATCTTCTTGGTGCACTGCTTGGACATAGTTGAAATCCAATTTAGCAAGCTCCAGAAGAAGAGGATTCATGTCTTCTTTTCTTTGATAAACATCTATGAACCACCTGCTTTCAACCCTTGGCACCCTCCAATGCAATGGGACCTCCAAAGCATGGCTTATTATGATGGAAAGATAGCAATGAACGTCCTCCTTCTCTTGGACATATTTCTTGAGATATTTGATTGAATATTTTCTTGCATCCTCTAATGAACTCTCACCTTCTTCACAAAGATATGATGCTTCATACAAAGATAGCATTCCCTTTAAATCCTCTGACAGTCCTAATTTGAATTTTCCTTGCTTGTCCTTGAAATTGTTGAAAACATCTGAAATGAATATTAGTTGTATAATAACCAGGTTAGAACCTTTCTTTACCAATAACCCTAAAAAAAAAAAAACTCAAATTGGTATGCTAAAAGAAAAATAAATATGAAAAGATGTTTAAAAAATTGGTATGCACCTTGAGGTACGTGAAATCCATGTTGTCTTAAGAGTTTAAATTGAAGAGCTGTGGCATATAAATCCTGCTTCATCAGCTCAGGGTTATGACTGCAAATGCTCGTTAGTGTTCTTTTTATCTCTTCTTGAAAATGATAATCTAGTCCAAGTCTCTGTAAGGTTTCAATGAGCTCTAATTGATCTAAAGGATTCTTCAAGACTTGATCGAATGCAAACATCTCTCTCACTTCTTCCTTCAGCTTGCTAATTCTTTTTGTGTGCGCTTCTCCCTGTGCATCCATCAAATTATTTTTATTAATTTTAATCAAATTAAAGAAAGCAAACAACATTCTTTTATTTTTCTTCCTTGTTCTCTAATATTGAAAAGCAATATACACACACACACACACCAGAAATTCACTCCTAAGCGATTGGACATAATCAAAGTTCCATATGGGAGGTTGGTAATTGGCAGATCGCCTTGCTATTTTTTGGCTGGAAATGTTATAGGCAGGAGTACTACATTGAATTGGGCTAAGAAAACAGCCATTCCTTAGGGAACCAAGTGGGAAGCGGCTTATTCTAGTAGTATGTGGGGTTTTAGTGAAACTGCAAATAGTTGAAGGAAACAAGTTAAGAGCCATTTCACAAGGACCTTCGCTAATATGTATGCCCCTGTTGTGATTGTTTTGGGTGGATTACTTGGGGAATGTCGGCCTTATATATATATATATAACTGCATGCCCTGTTTATACACATTTATGCAAATATACCCAAATCAAATTAAATTTTCTCCAAAGTATGTAAAATCTCTTACTAGATGATGTCATTTAATAAAATATACTTTGTTATATAAATTAACTTTCATATAATATATATTACAACCTAATCAAAGAAAAAAAATAAAATGATAGAATTATCTTTCACAATATACTTAAATAACAAATAAAAAATGATGATACAAATATTAATTTTTAAAAATTCAATTACATATTATTTTTTAGTATTCAAATATAATGAAAATAATCTCTCTCTTTTTCTCTCTCTATATATAACACTGCTTTTAGAGTTATATGGGTCTTATTGGCAAATGTAAGGAATTTTTTTCTTTTCAAGGCCTTTATGTTGGCTGTGAGTACTTGCTTTGTCTTTTTATACTTTCTCTTTTTTTTTTATTTATTTTTACTTTACAGTTAAGAAGGTATGGTAGCAGTCATTATCATTATCATTATAAAGATTGATGATTGATCTTTTAGAGTCTAACTAAGCATTTGCTTAGAGAATGTAGGCCTTATATATTTATACACATTTTTTATTAGATGATGTCATTTAATAGAATATACTTTGACAAATAAATTAACTTTCATATAATATATATTATAACCTAATCAAATAAAAAAACTAAAATAATAGAATTATTTTTCACAATATACTTAAATAACAAATAAAATTGATGATAAAAATATTAATTTAAAAAAATTCAATTACATATTATTTTTCTATATTAAAATATAATAAAAATAAATATCTATCTCAATAATAAATTCAATATATATATTGAAAACTATAATATTATTCACATTATTACATTATAATATCATAATGAATAATTCACCATTAAATTAGACAAAATTGAATATCATTGAATTAAATGAAAGTTATTATTTACTGTTAAATTAAATCACTTTTTTTTTTATAGTATTATTAAATTTATTGTTGTAGAATTCATCATATATATATATATATATATATATATATATATATATATATATATATATATATATATATATATATATATATATATTTGTGTCTATAGATATTGTGTGTCGCTCAAAATATTTAAATAACAAATATTTTTTGTGTAACACTCAAAAAAAAAAGAG
>CATIWR010406687.1:0-19239 GCA_949677035.1 Omphalea diandra
TATATATATATATATATATATATATATATATATATATATATATATATATATATATATAGACACACATATGTATATATATAGACACACACATGTGTGTGTATCCAAACTCATTCAAATAGTCATCATATTATAAATTCAAAATTCAAATCACAGAATTTTATATATCAAAATTAGTATTATAAATAATAATATTCCAAATTGGATATTAAAAATCTAAAGTTCAAATACTTTGGAATCAACGATTTAAATCAAATATATTCAAAGTATTCATTTTCACAAGATCAAACAACAATTTCATAATATTATATGGAATTTCAAACAATTTAAAAATTTATTCTCCAAAGCTTATAAGGTCTTAATGCATAGAGTATTTGATAAACATCCAATTATTCATAAATAATTTCAAATAATTGATAAAATCAATTTATTAAATATTTATATTAAAAAGCATTTTATAAAATGTATTTTAAAGGTTATTGTCAAATCTATAAATATTTTCATACTAACAAAAATTTAAAAGAGGAATAAGGTATATGTCATGTATTATAATTGTCACTTACGTGAAACTCCAAAATAAAAGTTAGGTCCAAGCACAAAATAGATAATTCAACTAAAGAGTATCAAAATTTGTTACATATAATATACGGATGATGTAATTAATCTGAAAATTTCACTCAACTTATAGGGCAAGAGTAGTGAAAAATATTCGAATTCAATAAAACCAATTTGAGAAACTAACTGAAATGCTCATTGATTTATATATCGAATTTACTTAAATTATTATTATTATTATTATATATATATATATATAGAAATTATAAATTATAAGATTTAAATAGGTAACAATATCATACAGATATATCTCATATATAATGATATATGGTCATTTAATAAGTTAAAAGTGAAATATATATCTAATAATCGTTAGTAAGGATTCTAAACTAAGTAAATATATTTAACAAAAATCATTATAGTATTTACTAGAAAACAAATTGGGTGGCTTAGCAACACTGGGAGGCGAAAACAGTACTAAGGAAAGTAGACGTGTGCATATTATGTGCACACTATTGTATTTATGGAGTGATATATATCATATTTGGATCGTACAATCAAAAGATAGAAGAAAATGGAATGCAAAAATAGTTACGAATTGGTTTTTATCGAACAAAATACAATATTATATTCTGGTGTCATAAAATAATGACTAAAGTAACCAGATAATAACACAAAAGAAGAAGAAAAACGGGTAGAGATTTCCAATTGTAAGCAAGATTATTATATACAGACCAACTTTTGTGGTAACACAAGGCAATAATGTTCTAATAAGAAGGTATATGGCGCAATAAAATATGGGGAGGAAGACTTTATCACATGAGACCAAAATAGTTACAAGGCACATTATATATATAAGAAAAAAACGAATTGAAACTATTCAATAGAGAAGATGATACTTGTCAATTTGCATGGATGGACATGGATGTGTGTAAGCCCACCAAAGTAATGTGCACATGGTTAGGGATTTTATATAATTTGCACTACATCAACACCAATTTAAGTGCTGCAAATATTTGGCAGAGTTTTCCACGATTGTTAACCGAATAGGACAAAAAAGCAATGAGTCTACCTCGGATAGAAAGTACCCAGTAAAGGTTGATCAACGACGAAAGATGTCAATGAAATATGCCAAGATAGTTGTTTATTCTCTGCATTACGAATTCGACCAGCAAGTGTAAACAAATCGGAATAACAACATGAGAAGTAAATTCGTATTATTGAGCAACAAGAGTTACCTTTCCCATGAATCTCAACTCTAATGGTGAATTTAAAATAAAGATCCAGGTTTTATTGATCTTGAATAGGAGAATAGATGAAAAGACCACAAAATAAAGTTATAGCAGTATTGAAATAAAACAACGTTGGTATTTATCAATAAGAGATACCGAAAGAGGGTGGCTAATTATAGAGAACGTGACACTTTTGTTGTAACCACGTAGTAATAATAATAATAATAATAATAATATGTGTATATATTTGAAAAAAATAATATTTCAATTAGATTTATTTTAAATTTCTAATAATAATCGATTATCTTAAATCTCTAAATTTAATTAAATATTATCATTTTTTTAAAACAACTATAAATTTTCAAGTTATAAAATAATGGGGTATTACATTCTTCTATTCTTATAAAAATTTGGTTCTCAAATTTAGACAATTAAAGAGTTAATTTGATGAATCAAATATATATAGAATTCTAATTTGAAGACTCAAACAAGTAAGAATATTTAATTCGCATTTCAAATTCTGTCTCCAAAGTGGCCTAACTATTGGCATAATGCCACAAGACTTTGACTAAGGCAATCTCCTTCGAACGAATTTTCCTGATCCGACGGCCTAAATTTTGCATTGTTTGTTTCTCGTAAGATAAATCATCTTTCAACTGCACGGTCTGAGGATGCAACACATGAGATGGATCAAATATATAGCTCCTCAACATGGAGACATGGAACACTGGATGTACATGCAAAAATTTAAATGGAAGAGCTAACTGATAAATCACCTCTCCAACTCCCTCAATGATGTCAAATAGTCCAATGTAGCAAGGACTCAATTTCCTTTTCTTCCAAAATCTCATAACTCTTTTATAGGAGAAGCTCTCATAAACACATGATCACCAATAAAGAAGTCCACATCTCTATGTTTTGGGTCAGCGTAACTCTTCAGCCGACTCTGTGTAGTCAAAAGTCTATTGCAAATTAAATGAACCTTGTCTAATGTCTATTGTATTAACTTTGGTCTAATAAGTTGTCTCACTCCAACCTCATCCCAACATATAAGCGATCTACACTTTCGTCTATAAAGAGCCTCATAAGGCACCATCTTAATAATGGCCTGAAAACTGTTGTTGTAAGCGAACTCCACTAGAGGTAAATGATCATCCCAACTACCCTCAAAATCTATTACATAGGCGTAAAGCATATCCTTTAAAAGTCTGGATAGTTCTCTTAAACTACCTGTCAGTCTGAAGGTGAAAAGTAGTACTAAAATGTAACCAAGTTCCCAAAACTTCCTGGAATTTCTTCCAGAATTGAAATGTAAACTGAGCACCACAATCAAACACAATAGAGATTAAAATCTCATAAAGTTTAACTATCTCATTTAAATACAACCGAACTAATCGTGAGACACAATAAGTAGTCTTCAAAGCCAAGAAATTAGTTGATTTTGTTAGTCTATCAATAATCACCCATATAGAATCATAGCACTCTCAAGTAAGTGGTAACCCAATAACAAAGTCTATGACAATCTCCTCCCACTTCCATTGTGGGATTTTTTACTATTTAAGCAACCCATAAGATTTCTGATGTTTTGCCTTAACCTACTGACAAGTTAGGTAGTTAGACACAAACTATGCAATGTGTTTTTTCATTTCAATCCACTAGTAGAACTCCCTCAAATTATGGTCCATCTTAGTTAAACCCGGATGCACTGTGTAAGCTGAGTTGTATGCTTCCCTCAAAATTTCTTCCACTAGGCCTTCAACTCTAGGAACACACGATCTAGAACCATATCAAAGAATTCCATCATTACCTATCACAAACTCCTTATTGCGGCCTAGTGGACACCATCCATAATCTTACTCAAGCGTCGATCCTAATACTAGTTAGCCTTAATCCTATCTAGCAAGATAGGTCTAACTTGAAATTGAGCTAAGAAAGCTCCAGATGAGATATCCAATTATACTCCCTAATCTGCCAACTAATGCATCTCACCAATCAAAGGCCTCTTAACAATAGATATATGAGCCAAACTCTAAGAAAATTTTCTGCTCAAAGCATTTGCAATGATATTAGCTTTCCCAAGGTGATACTGTATAGTGCAATCATAATCTTTAAACAACTCTACCTACCTCTTATGTCTAAAACTAAGATCTCGCTGATTGAAGATATACTTGAGACTCTTATGATATATAAAGGTCTTACAGGTCTTACCGTATAGGTAATGTCTCCAAATCTTCAAGGCAAAGACTACTGTCACCATCACAAGATCATGAATGAGATAATTCTGCTTATGTCTCTTCAGTTGGCATGAAGCATAAGCAATTACCCAACCATTATGCTTCAAAACACACCCTAAGCCAACCCTCAAAGGAAGACCTAGCATTGGTGTTGCAGTCAAACCAGTCTTAAGCTCTTTAAAACTCTATTCACAAGCCTTCGACCACTGAAACTTCACATTTTTCAACATCAATTTAGTTAAAGGAGCAGCAATGCAAGATAAATCTTTCATAAAAGGCCTATAAAACCCTTTTGATCCAGAAAACTGCGAATCTTTACCACAGATATTGGCCTTGGCCAATGGAGCACCGCTTCAACCTTCTTCTCATCAACACTCACCCCATCCTTAGACACTACATGCCCAAGTCACACTTTCTAACCAAAATTTGCACTTTGAGAACTTATCATATAATTGATGTTCCCGCAAAGTTTGAAGGAAAAGTCTCAAATGTTGTTCATGCTCCTCTTTACTCTTGGAGTACAACAGAATATCATCAATGAATACTCTCATAAATTTGTTTATACAAAAGTAGCAGGGGCACTGGTCAGACCAAGTAACATCTCAAGAAACTCATAATGACCATACCGAGTCCTAAAAGCATATTTAACGATTCAAAAATTAAGAAGAAGATAAATCCTTAAATCTAAACTAGATCTCTAGAAAACTTATTTCTAGAAATCTAGAATATATGATTTAAGTTGTGTTAATCTCAATCCTAAATAAACTAAGTAATTCAAGACGTAGATCAAACTAATTTTGCGAAATTATCAAGCTCACTCAACAATCTCACCAAGTTCACTCAAGAACTCAATAAGAGAATCAATCTCATAAAGTTTAAGCAAAAATCATCTGTTCTCTTAATAATAACCAAATAGGGGATTAAATACCTTTCACAAATGTTAAGAAACCCTAAAAAATCCTCTCTAATTTAGTCTTACATGTTTTAGCTGAATTTACAACTCCTAAACCTATTAGGAGAACTAGTCTCACTCTCACATAAAGACTAAAAGCAAATAATCCTATTGGTTGCCTTGATCTGCCTAAGTAATCCTATTGGTTACCATGATCTGACCTAGCTAATTTCTAGTATTAAAACACCTTATTTCAAGGTTCTTTACACAAATAAATAAATAACTACAAAATCCTAACTAAAAGCAACATGATATTCAACTAATGAGGAGAATACCTTATGGCAATAGGAAGACAATGCCAACTAAGCAAATTTGTCATGGATCTTTAATATTTGGGTTTGTCTTCACATTTTGGGCTCAATTCCATGTTATGGCAGTGTTGTTGGGCTTTGGTCCTCTCCATTCGTTGGGCTTCATTAGATTAAATTAAGCACTCCACTTGAAGAGTCCAAGCTCTCATCCTCATGCATTTGCGCTTCATGTAATTCTTGGTCTATTTGGGCCAATTCTTTCCATATCCTTCCTTATATAAAAGCTCCAAGTGCATTTTTAAATTTCTTTAGCCTTCCTTTTGTGATTAGACTTGCCTTAGTCGAATGCATCATTCCCTCTTTCCTCAAAAGGATTCATCTTCGAATCTAAACCTACAAGAAAGCAAAAAAAAAAAAAAAAAACTACACATAAGTCTAATACTAGCTAAGAATCCTAAGTGAATCTTACCATGTAAAGAGTAAGTCTTTCCACCCAAATCAAAGACTAATCTTATGAAACATAAAATAAGAATAGAACAAATCAAAGAAAGAGTAAAAGAATGCAAAATAAAATGAAGAAGACAAAAAGAAGCACCTAAAGATGCCCTCCATCTAGTATAAAGAAACACTAAGTTATCAAATTTCTTTTTAACAAAAACACTAGATATAGAAAATCTAAATTTTAAAATAGAACTAGAACTCAAAGAACAAAAATTAAAATTCAAAAAACAACTAGAAACAAAAGAATTTTTGAAATCAAAAGAAAACTTTCTTCTTAATGAATGCCTAAAGTAAGACGAATCATAAGTCAATGATTTAGAAACATTACAATAAGAAGAAGAAGAAGAAGAAAGGAAACATTTTTCACTTAAAAAAGAAGATAAAATTTTTTGACAAATATTAAAAGAACTAACCTTGCAAAAATCACCTTTAAAACAAAAGAAAAATAATTATTAACAGTTAAACATTTTAAAAAAGAAACACAAAAACAATAGTTTAAAGAAGAAAACAAACATTCATCATTAAAAGAAAACCTAGCAACACAAAAACTATGATTAAAAAAAGAAGAATTACACCTAGAATAAATAAAACAAGTACAATTGCCCAAACAAAAGCAAGAAAACTCCCATTTACACAAATTTTCAACCTCACTCTTCATTACAACACCATTATCACAAGAATTAAGAGTTAAGTCATCTTGCTTGCTAGGCTCTTGCATAAAAAACCATTCTTCATAATACATAAAAGCACTATACAAAAGATTATAAATTTCATTAATCAATACGTCATTTAACAAAAACATTTGTGGCCTTAGAAGAATCGATTTCAATCTCACAACTCTCTTTTAATATAAGAGCTTTCTTTTGCACACCCTCTCTTTTTTATATATGCATCCACTCTTTTCTCTCTTTTTTCCACTCTTTGCTCTCACTAATCATGGGTTTCTCACACCTCTCCTTTTGTCATGCAATCATTTCTTTTTCTTGTTTATGCACACGATCTCTCTCTCAAAACTTTTTGTTCCTCATCAATTTGTTGAGGAGATAAAGGAGATAATACAAGACGTTGATCATAATAGTCAAACTCATAAGTATTTGTAAACCCATCATGCTTAGTCTTTCTATCATATGGCTAAGGGTGGCCCAAAAGCATGTGACTAGCTTGTATAGGAATAACATCACATAACACCTCATCCTTATACTTGCATATTGAAAATGTTATCCTAATTTGCTTTGTAACTTTAATTTTATCACATTCATTTAGCCACTACAAATAATATGGTTTAGGATGCTTTAAAGTTGACAATTTCTTCTTTTCAACTAGGTAGGTACTAGTTGCATTAGTGCAACTACCACCATCAATCATAACAAGACATAAGTTGCCATTTATTCTACACCTTGCATGAAATATATTTTCTCTTTGCACATGCTCATCCTTTATTTAGGCATTTAAAGTACGTCTGGTCACAAAAATATCTTTACTTATTACCTTTCATCAACATCACTAGCATCTTTCAATGGAGGCATTTCAGGATTTATTTCTTCTCTATCTTCATCTTCACTAGTAATCTCATTGTTCTTTTATTGTGGCAATCACGTGCAACATGCCCTTTTCCTTGGCATTTGAAACAAACAATTGAGCTACTCTTATTGTGCTTATTAAGTTCAGCCCTAGTAGAAAAATTGGGCTTCCCTCCTTCCTTCTTCGGTGGTTCGACCTTTGACCTCATATTGGGCTTATCACCACTTTTAAACTTGTTAGACTAAGAAACTGAATTGAAATTGGGCCTACATGGCTTACCATTTAGTTATTTTTCCACCTTGATATCATTGTGGTACAAATCCTTCAAATCATTGTAGGGGCACGTCTTCACTTCATTAGTAATTTCTTTGTTGAGTCCAACAAGAAATCTATTTGCTGTTTGCTTCATGGTCTACTTAATTTCAGCCTTAATCAAAGTTACCTCTACTTCTTGGTAATATTTTTCCACACTTTTTCCCTCTTGCACTAGTTTTTGCAATCTGTTGTACAAATCCCTATAGTAATGACTAGGTACAAAATGTTTTCTCATGACTCTTTTCATCTCTTCCCAAGCACTAATGGGACTATCCCCACATCTTTTCCTAGTGTACATGATTTGATCCTACCATACAAGAGCATAATTTACAAACTCTTCAGCTGCAAGCTTAACTTTCTTTTCCTTACTTAATTTTGACAATCAAATACAAAGTCTACTTTTTTTTTCGATGATAAATAAGACTCGAGATCACCCTTGCCATTGAAAGTAAGAATTTTTAGCTTAATGCCACTTAGATTGTCATCTTGCTTGTTTGATCTTAGGGAACTTTCTTCATGTGAATTGCCTTTATCCTCATCATTGATGAATCAGCCATGCCTTGGTTGTCTTGAATGGATGCATGTGCTATTGGAATTGGAGGCATTTTGAATGCTCCCAAGAGATTCTTTCACCTCTTTAAACTCTTGTTGCATAAAGGTCATAGTGTCTTGCATAGTTTTAACAAATAACTTCCATTCTAGATCATCTTTAGGCTCTGCCATGGTTAGTAAAATAACAAACGAATATCCTCAAAAACACTCCCTTACCTGTTTACGCTCAATTGATGGCACTCACACTTATGTTTAACTCAAAATTGGCTTTTAACCTATTATGAGCTTGCACACTCTTGTCTTTTACCACTAAATAGTCTTTTCTTTAAGTTCTTTAAAGACTAAATTACTTTATATTAAGACAAGCTCAAATTGAACACAAAACAAGCATAAACTAGACCAAAACACTTAGATAACAAAGAATTGAAAATAACACAATATGATTGAAAGCAAATAAATAACTAAAGACCTAATCAAAATTCAAGAATTTAAAGGCAGGTAAAGTTGCAAAGTGGTGTTTTGAACTCAAAATTGATGGAAAATCAAGCTTAGGCTGAATGCAAATTAGAGAATTGAAATCAGCTTCTTTTGGTGCAAACAAGTTCTTATGCAATTTCTAGCTTCCATTATTTCTTCTTTTTTTTTTACTTTTCTTTTCCTTTTTTTTCTTTTTTTGATGTTTTTTAATCTTTTTTTTTTCTATTTTTCTATTTTTTCTTTTTTTGACCTTGGCATCTTAAAATATAATTGAAATTAAAAGAATTACAAATAACAATTTAAAAACCATGCAAAATCAAAGTAGAAGCTGAATGGAGTAAGATTATGGACAAATTCATAATTTTACCTTTCCTTTGAAATAAAATGATGTGGTTCAGCCCTAGACACTTAAGAAACACCAAAAAAAGTGATTACACATAAAAAGAAATGAATTGAAATAAAAAAAAATGAAGAAATAGCAAGAAACAAGCTAAAAATCAAGTTTACATAATTTCAGGAAATTTTGGTAAACTTCCAAATGTCAAGGAATTTCTTGAATTAAACACTTCAAATCTGTAATTGAGAACACAAGAAAGGTTAATCCACAAAGAAAAATGAATTTGAATTTAAAGAAACAAAGAAATCCAACTAGACAAGGAAATAAGCTTATTTTACAAAGTTCTTTGATTTAAGGAAATTTTGCAAAAGTATGAGATTCTTATGGAATTTTTGATTAAATTTGATATGGGATGATAAATCAAGCTAATGTAATGATTGAAAGTGAAAAAAAAAATAGATTGGAACTGAATTGAACAAGTATAACAGAACTGATGCTAGAATTGCCCAATTCATAATTTTCCTTATTTTAAGGAAATTTTGAAAAGCAGTCTATTCCAATTAGATCATAATGATGCAAGTATATTTTTGGATGATGAAACACACTAATTTAATGATAGAAATCAAAGAAAATAGAATGTAACACAATGAAACAAGATGAAACTAAATTGACAATGATAGAGTGCTAATTTGCAATTTAAAAGCTTTTTGTGATTTTCTTGCTTGATCTTTGGGAACTTTCTTCATATGAATTGCCATCCTCCTTATCATTGATGAATCTACCACACCTTGGTTGTCTTGAATGGATATGTATGCTATTGGAATTAGAGGCATTTTGAATGCTCCCAAGCTACTCTTTCACTTCTTTAAACTCTTATTGCATAAGTTATTCTTTTGCCTTCTTATTGTTTTAATGTTTCTAAATCATTGATTTATGATTCTTTTTACTTTTGGCGTTGGCTAAGTAGCAAGTTTTCTTTTAATTTCAAGGGTTCTTTTGTTTCTTGTGATTTGAATTCCTTTTCAAATTCAAATTCTTATTTTTTTTATTCTAATTATGTTCTAAAACCTAGATTTTCTCTATCTTGATTTTTTGTTAAAAAGAAGTTTGATAACTTAGTGTTTCTTCATACTAGATGGAGGATGTCTTTAAGGGCTTCTTTTTGTCTTATCCATTATATTTTGAATTCTTTTACTCTTTTTTTAGTGTGTTCTAATCTTGTTTTAGGTCTCATGAGATTAATCTTTGATCCAGGTGAAAGGACTTGATTGACTACAAGGTAATTTCACTTAGAATTCTTTGTTAATATTAGACTTATATTAGGTTTTTTGCTTTCTTGTAGGTTAAGATTTGAGGACGAATCCTCTTGAGGAAGGAGGGAATGATGCATTCAACCAATGCAAATCTAATAAGGATCCATTACAACTTCAAGGCCCAATTACAATAGGAAGGCTAAAAAAGTTTAAAGATGCACTTGGAGCTTTTTATACAAGGGAAAATATGGAAAGAATTGGCCCAAACAAACCAAGGATTGCATGAAGCCTAAACGCATGAAGATGGGAGCTTGGACTCTTCAACCGGAGTGCTTAATTTAATCCAATGGAGCCCAATTGATGGAGAAGACCAAAGCCCAATACCATTTTGCCATAGCATGGAATTGAGTCCAAAATGTGAAGACAAGCCCAAATGTTAAAGATCCATATCAAATTTGCTTAGTTGACATTAGTAGGTATTATCTTCCTATTGCCATAAGGAATTTTCCTCATTGGTTGAATATCATGTTGCTTTTAGTTAGGATTCTTTAGTTAGTTATTTATTTATGTAAGAAACCTTGAAATAAGGTGTTTTTATGCTACAAATTAGCTAGACTAGATCATGGCAACAATATGATTACTTAGGTAAGATCATGACAACCAATAGGATTATTTGTTTTTAGTCTTTATGTGAGAGTGAGATTAGTTCTCCTAATAGGTTTAGGAGTTCTAGATTCAGCCAGAACATGTAAGGCTAAATTAGAGATGGTTTTTTAGGATTTTCTTAACATTTATGAAGGGTATTTAAGCCCTTAGTTTGTTGTTAATAAAAGAATATATGATTTTTACGAATTTACAATAACAAACTAGGGGCTTAATAAGAGAACAAACTAATTTTTGTGAACAAATGATTTTTGAGTGGACTTGGTGAGATTGTTAAGTGAGCTTGATAATTTTACAAAATTAGTTTAATCTAGGTCTTGAATTACTTAGTTAATTTAGGATTGAGATTAACAACAACTTAAATCATATATTCTAGGTTGCTAGAAACAAGTTTTCTAAAGATCTAGTTTAGATTTAAGGATTTATCCTCTTCTTGATCTTTGAATTATATTTGGGACTTGTGTTCATCAAACGAGTCAAAAGCTAATTCCACCTTGTTTGTATCAAATTGGTATCAGAGCCAAGGTTATTCAAGATCAAAAGGTATTATTCTTCATTGTTTGCTTGTGTTCTTATGATTAGAACATTTAAATCACATTATGCCTCTTATTCTTCTTGTTTCGATTCCATTAATTTTCTTGTGTTTCATTCTATTTTTCTTTATTTTCTTCTATCAAATTCATTTGTCTCATCATATTTAATCATTATTTTATGTTAGAATTCCATTATGTTTAGTTTGTATCAAGAAAATCACAAAAACTTCTAAATTGCAAACTAGCACTCTATCATTGTCAATTCAGTTTCATTTTGTTCCATTTTGTTACATTCCATTTTCTTTGATTTCCATCATTTAATTATAGCATTTCATCATCCAAAAATGTGTTTGCATCATTAGAATATAATTGGAATAGATTGCTTTTCAAAATTTCCTTAAAATAAGGAAAATTATGAATTAAGTAATGTTAGCACCACTTATGTTCTACTTGTTCATTTCAGTTATAATCTGTTTGTTTTCACTTTTAATAATTATATTAGCTTGATTTATCATCCCATATCAAATTTCATCAAATACTTTTGCAAAACTTCCTTGAATCAAGGAACATTGCAAAATAAGCTTGTTTTCTTGCTCTAGCTGGATTTCTTTGGTTCTTTCAATTAAATTCATTTTTCTTTGTGGATTAACCTTTCTTGTGTCCCCAATTGCAGATTTGAAGTGTTTAATTCAAGAAATTCCTTGAAATTTGGAAGTTTGTCAAAATTTTCTCAAATTAAGGAAACTTGATTTTTAGCTTGTTTCTTGCAATTTCTTTATTTTTTCTGATCCAATTCATTTCTTTTTGTGTCTAATCAATTTGTTGGTGTTGGGCTGAACCACATCATTCAAATTCAAGGAGACGGTGAAATTATGAACTTGCCCCTGATCTTACTTCATTCAGCTTCTGCTTTAATTTTGTATGGTTTTTGAGTTGTTCTTTGTAATTGTTTCAATTTTAATTTTGTTTTAAGCTTCCAAGGTCAAAAAAAAAAAAGAAAGAAAAGAAAAGTAAAAAAAAGATAAATAAAGGAAGCTAAAAATTGCATAAGAAATTGTTTGCACCAAAAGAAACTGATTTCAGTTCTCGGATTTACATTCAGCCTAGGCTTGATTTTCCATCAATTTTGAGTACAAAACACCACTTTGCAACTTTACCTACCTTTAAATTCTTGAATTCTGATTAGGTCTTTAGTTATTTGTTTGCTTGCAACCAAATTGTGTTCATTTTCCGTTCTTTGTTATCTAACTGTTTAGGTCTAGTTTATGCTTGTTTTGTGTTCCATTTGAGCTTGTCTCAATGTAAAATAACTTAGTCTTAAAAGAAGTTAAAAAAAAAAAAGAATATTTAGTGGTAAAAGGCAAGAGTGTGTAAGCTCATAAGAGGTTAAAAGCCAATTTTGAGTTAAACTCGAGTGTAAGTGTCATCAATTGAGTGTAAACACGTAAGAGAGTATTTGTGAGGATATTATTTTGTTATTTTACTAACCATGACAGAACCTAAAGACGATCCAGAATGGAAGTTGTTTGTTAAAGCTATGCAAGACACTATGACACTTATACAACAAGAGTTTAAAGAGGTGAAAGAATAGCTTAGGAGCATTCAAAATGCCTTCAATTCCAATAGTACATGCATCCATTCAAGACAACCAAGGCGTGGCAGATTCATCAATGATGAGGAGGAAGGCGATTCATATAAAGAAAGTTCCCAAAGATCAAGTAAGCAAGATGGCAATCTAAGTGGCAATAAGTTAAACATTCCTACTCTAAATAGCAAGGGTGATCTTGAGTCTTATTTATCATGGGAAAAGAAAGTAGACTTTGTATTTGATTGTCAAAATTATAGTGAGGAAAACAAAGTTAAGCTTATAGTTGTAGAGTTTATAGATTATGCTCTTATATGGTGGGATCAAATCATGTACACTAGGAAAATATTTGGGGATAGTCCAATTAGTATTTATGAAGAGATGAAAAGAGCCATGAGAAAATGTTTTATACCTAGTCATTACTATAGGGATTTGCACAAAAGATTGCAAAGACTAGCACAAGGGGGGAAAAAGTATGGAAGAACATTACCAAGAGCTAGAGGTAACTTTGATTAGGGCTGAAATTGAAGAGACCATGGAGCAAACTATGGCTAGATTTCTTATTGGACTCAATAAAGAAATTACTAATCAAGTGGAGATGTACCCCTACAATGATTTGGAAGATTTGTACTACAATGCTATTAAGGTGGAAAAACAACTAAATGGCAAGTCATTTAGATCCAATTTCAATTTAGTTTCTTGGACTAACAAGTTTAAAAGTGATGATAAGCCCAATATGAGGTCCAAGGTTGAACCACCTAATAAGGAATGAGGGAAGCCCAATTTTCCTACTAGGATTGAAACTAATAAGCCCACTAAGAGTAGTCCAATTATTTATTTTAAATGCCAAGGAAGAGAGCATGTTGCACACGATTGCCCTTTTAAAAGAACAATGATTTTGAGAGATGGTGAGATTACTAGTGAAGATAAAGATGAAGAAGAAACAGATCCTGAAATGCCTCTATTGGAAGATGTTAGTGATGTTGATGAAGAAGACCCCAATCAGGTAACAAGTAAAGATATTTTTATGACTAGACATACTTTAAATGCCCAAATAAAGCATGAGCATGTGCAAAGGGAAAATATATTTCATGCAAGGTGTAGAATAAATGACAACTTATGTCTGGTTATAATTGATTGTGGTAGTTGCACTAATGCAGCTAGTACCTACCAAGTTGAAAAGATGAAATTGCCAACTTTAAAGCATTCTAAACCATATCATTTGCAATGGATAAATGAATGTGGTGAAATTAAAGTTACAAAGCAAGTTAAGATAACATTTTCAATAGGCAAGTACAAGGATCAGGTGTTATGTGTTGTTATTCTTATGCAAGCTAGTCATATGCTTTTGGGCCGCCCTTGGCAATATGATAGGAGGGTAAAACATGATGGGTTTTCTAATATATATGAGTTTGATTTTGGGGGTAGAAACATTGTGTTATCTTCTTTATCCCCTTATCAAATTTATGAAGATCAACAAATTTTGAAAGAGAGAGAGAGAGAGAGAGAGAGAACGTGTCCACAAACAAGAAAAAGAATTAGCACAACAAAAGGAAAACTGTAAGAAAACCTATGAGAGGTGCAAGCAAAGAGTGAAAAAATGAGAGAAAAGAGCGGATGCACATAAAAAAAAGAGGTGTATGCAAAAGGATAGGGTACGCTAAAGAAAGCCCTTATGTTGAAAGAGAGTTGTGAGACTGAAACTAATTCTTCTAAGGCCACAACAATATTTTTGTTTAAAGGGATGTATTACACTACTAATAAAATTTATAATCTTTTGTATAATGCTTTTATATCTCTTTTGCAACGTTATGAAGAATAGTTTTTAGTGGAGGAGCCTAGCAAGCAAAAGGACCAAACTCTTAACTCTTATGATAATGGTGTTGTAATAAAGAGTGAGGTTGCAAATTCATGTAAAAGGGAGTTTTCTTGCTTTAGTTTTGACAATTGTACATGTTTTATTTGTTCTAGGCATAGTTCTTTTTCTTTTAATCATAGTTTTTGTGTTACTAGGTTTTCTTTTAGTGAAGAATGTTTGTTTTCTTCTTTAAACTATTGCTTTTACATTTCTTCTTTAAAATGTTTAACTTCTAATAACTGTTTTTCCTTTTGTTTTAAATGTGATTTTTTCAAGGTAGTTCTTTTAATTCTTGTCAAAATGTTTTTTCTTCATCTTCAAGTGAAAAATAATTCCTTTTTTTTTATTTTAATGTTTCTAAATCATTGATTTATGATTCTTCTTACTTAGGCGCTGGCTAGGTAGGAAGTTTTCTTTTGATTTCAATGGTTCTTTTATTTCTTGTGATTTGAATTCCTTTTCAAATTCAAACTCTTGGTTTTTTATTCTAATTATGTTCCAAAACCTAGATTGTCTTTATCTTGCATTTTTGTTAAAAAGAAGTTTGATAACTTAGTGTTTTTCCATACTAGATAAAGGACATCTTTAAGGGCATCTTTTTGTCTTCTCCATTCTATTTTGAATTCTTTTACTCTTTTTTTTTTTTTTTTTTGTGTTCTAATCTTATTTTAGGTCTCATAAGATTAGTCTTTCCCAGTGGAAGGACTTGATTCATTACAAGGTAATTTCACTTAGGATTATTTATTAGTATTAGACTTATGTTTGGTTTTTTGCTTCCTTGTAGGTCAAGATTCGAGGACAAATCCTCTTGACGAAGGAGAGAATGATGCATTCAGCCAATGCAAATCTAATAAGAATCCATTACAACTTCAAGGCCCAATTACATGGGGAAGGCTAAAGAAGTTTAAAGATGCACTTGGTGTTTTTTATATAAGGAAAGATATGGAAAGAATTGACCTAACAAATTAAGGATTGCTTAAAGCCCAAATGCATAAAGATGGGAGCTTGGACTCTTCAAATGGAGTGTTTAATTTAATCCAATGAAGCCCAATTGATGGAAAGGACCAAAGCCTAATACCATTCTACCACAACATGGAATTGAGCCCAAAATGTGAAGACAATCCTAAATGTTAAAAATCCATGCCAGATTTGGTTAGTTGACATTGTCTTCCTTTTGCCATAAGGAATTCTCCTCATAAGCTAAATATCATATTGCTTTTAGTTAGGATTCTTTAGTTAGTTATTTATTTTATAAGAAGTCTTGAAATAATGTGTTTTAATGCTAGAGATTAGCTAGGCTAGATCATGGCAACCAATAGGATTACTTAGGCCAAATCATAGTAACCAATAGGATTATTTGCTTTTAGCCTTTATGTGAGAGTGAGATTAGTTCTCCTAATAGGTTTAAGAGTTGTAAATTCATCCAGAACATGTAAGGTTAAATTAGAGAGGGTTTTTTAGCATTTCATTAACATTTGTGAAGAGTATTTAAGCCTCTAGTTTGTTATTAATAAGAGAACATATGATTTTTGCTTAAACTTTATGAGATTGATTCTCTTCTTGAGTTTTTTAGTGGACTTGGAGAGATTGTTAAGTGAGCTTGATAATTTAACATAAGTAGTTTAATCTAGGTCTTGAATTACTTGGTTAATTTAAGATTGAGATTAATACGACTTAAATCATATATTCCAAGTTGCTAGAAATAAGTTTTCTAAAGATCTGGTTTCGATTTAAGGATTTATCTTCTTCTTGATCTTTGAATTATATTGGGACTTGTGTTCATCAAATGGGTCAAAAGCTAATTCCACCTTATTTGTATCATGTCCTCTTGCTTAATCCTCAACTGATGATATCTAGAATGAAGATCAATCTTCGAGAAGTATTGTGCACCTTGAAGCTAATCAAACAGATCATCAACATGTGTAAAGGGATACCTATAACACACCGTGACCTTGTTCAATTATATGTAATCTATGTACAACCTCATAGACCCATCCTTCATCTTCACAAACAACATTGGAGCACCCTAAGGAGAAACGCTCGATCAAATATAACCCTTATCTAGTAAGTCTTCCAATTGCTCTTTCAACTCCTTGAGCTCAACAGGTGCAATGCGATAGGGAGGCATGGATATAAGGTCAGTTCTAGGAACAAGATCAATACTGAACTCAATCTCCCGCTTTGGAGGCAAACCTAGCAAATCATCAGGAAACACATCAACAAACTCTTTAACAACTGGAACTTGCTTCAGGTCAACAACCTCTGCTTCAGCATCTCTTACATATGCAAGATAATCCTGACATTTCTTAAGCAGAAGCCTCCTCGTACTAACTGCAGAAATGAGATTATATGGAGCATTATTGCGATCTCTTTGAAATTGAAACTCCGCCTCACCAGGAACTCTAAACATCACAATTTTGCTGAAGCAATCTAAAGATGCATGATAAGAAGCTAACCAATCCATCCCTAGGATGGCATCAAAATCAAGCATTTCTAGAATATCAACGTTTGCAGCTAACTCTCTATGCCTAATCCTTACCATACATCCCTCGTATACTAGATCAGTGTCTACAATGTCTCCCATAGTTTAATATACTAGATTAATAATTATTTTAATTCATCAATATTTGTAAAATATAGTTTAAATAATATATTTACGATAATATTTTAATCAAAGTGACGATTGGCTTGCTAACTATGGAGCTTGAGTTCATGATTTACAAAGTCCTCCTAGCATTCCATGTAGAAATGCTTTTCTAGCACAAACATGTCATGAGCTAAAAGAAAAATACTAAGGTTAGAATTATTGAGGCTGACATATAATAATTCAATATTGTGGCTAAAATCTAACTCAAAATAAATTTAAGATGAAAACGTCCGTTACTGTGCTATAAAGATTAAATTTTTTTTAAAAAAAGTCTAATTTGTAATACAGGTACCCAATCTTTGTCTTTAGAGAAATTAGAGAACAATCTGGAATCAAAAGATTTAACACTGTTGCTTTGGTTGAGCACACACATCCCCGTCATAAGTTGTTGTAGGATCACCAAAACTAAAAATCTGAAATCTGAAGATGATAGCATGTCTGCGGTATTTTTCAAATTAGTGTAAAAAAAAATTAGGAAAATATTATGAATTAAAAAATATTTATAAAAATAAGACAATTGAAAAAATAATTAGCAAAAAAGGATAGTCAACAAGTTTCGTCCACCGATTAAACCGGCGGACGTTACTGTTGACGGACGATTTTTTTTTTTTGAATTTTTTACTCTTCATCCGCCAGTTATTCTAGCGAACAAAGAATTTTTTTTAAAATTTTTTTTAAGGTTCTGCTGCATGGCTGCAGGGGAGCAGTCATGCAGCAGGCTACGTCCACCAGTATGACCGACGGACGTAGCCAATCTGCTGCAATGTTTGCAGCCTTACAGCAGAATCTATGCTCTGCTGCAAGGCTACAGCCTTGCAGCAGAAGAATCTCTGTTGTTGCAGAATCTCTGGTTGCTGCTGCTGCTGCAACTTGCAGCAGCATAGATTCTTCTGCTGCTGCTGATTCCATGCGTTGTCCGTCCGCCAGTTATACTGGCAGACGAACAACCTATAAATACCCCTGGATGAAACTTAAATGAAAACGTTATGCTCTCTCTCGTCTGCTCTCTTTCGCCTCTCCCTCGCCTCTTGTGATATTCAGGTAAAAATTATTTTATATTTTAATATTAGATAAATAAAATATGATAATAATTATATTTTTTTTATATAATATGCAGGAATAAAGAGATACATTATTGAGTTGAATTGAAGTTATTTTTCGGTGGACAAACGCAAAAGGTTAGTTTTTAAATTCGAATAAATTTTAATATGGTTCAATAAATATTATAATATGTAGGCTCATAAAAATAATGAAAAAAATTCTTAAATTTCTACAAAAACATGTGCTTAGTTGTTATTAAAATTAAAAATATTTTCACTTAATGTGACCTTGATATTGAATAATTTGTAAATTTGAAAGTGATTAAAAATTGTACATAAAAATTTTTAAGAGTATTATTAGTTGTGTTCTTTTTATTTAAAAATAGTCATTATTTACATAATTTAATTGTATGTGTTATTTTTATTTGAGAATAGCTATTATTTACATAATTTAATTATAAGTAGACATCAATTTATTGTTTGTGTGCTATTATATTGTTAAACATCAATTTAGTAGGTCAGTAGTAAACAATTTTTTTTAATTCTCATGTCAAATTATATAGTAATGAATATTTATATAAACATAAAAATAATTCATATAATATTATAGCATATTTGGATATAAAAAATGAAAAAAAGATGTCATGTAAAATTATATAATTCGGCATACTAAAAATGAATAATATATATAACATTTTAAAAATAATAATTTAATATTTAAACAACAAAATAAAAT